>CM026189.1:11628551-11791051 GCA_014825925.1 Bombus breviceps
AATTTGAAATTTGAAAATTTCGGAATATGGAAGTTTGAAAGCTTAGAAATTTGAAATCCCAGAAATTGGAAAAATCAATCAGCCGGAATACGTGGTTACGAAGATAACTTGAAAAGTTTAGGAACCAAAATTTCGGATTATCGAGGAACTGGATAATTTAAAAAAAAATCGGCGCTCGGAAGTCGAGAAATTCGAATTTTAAATTTGAAAATTTCGGAATATGGAAGTTTGAAAGCTTAGAAATTTGAAATCCCAGAAATTGGAAAAATCAATCAGCCGGAATACGTGGTTACGAAGATTTAAAAATAATTCAAACGTTGTCATAGCGTGCGTAATTTATGATCCACAGTTCGCAGCATAGTGGATCGTTTATTTATCGATCGCGATTTTACGCTTCCTCCTTTTCCCAGTCGTTATCGCGCAGGTTCTCACATTCGTTTGTTTGCGTGTTTCCACCGCGAACGGTCCGCGTTCGTTCGAGAATAATAGAGGAAACTGCGAAAAGATTCGACGCTATGTAGGAGGTCCTGTTGAGGCCGTTGTACTTTGACTGTGCTTCAACATCACGATACGAACTGGATTGACAGATCCCCGTGAAATTTGTCGTGTTTCTAGCTGCTGTCGATGGCGACATCGTTGAAAAACCGATCGAACCGAACCTGTTCTCTTGACTTGCCCGTGTGAAACTTTCTTTGGTTTTTACCATTCTAGAACTCGATAATTTGTTGTTAACGCGAGACTCACAGAAGTTTACAAGATCTACGGAAAAGTAGAAATTCTAGGTTGTCGACTAATGTACTTTTTCTCCAAGAATTTTCTCGCAATTGACAATTTCCCGCTTGTTTCGGTATCTCCGTAATTCGAGACTATTATGTTTATAATCCTTAGGAAAACATCCTGAAGTGTCAAGTAATAAAAGCTGAGTGAGATATTCCGTAAATAAATAAATAAATAAATAAATATTCCGTTTCTCAAAATCCTCATAAATCTAAAGAATATTAACATCGCCGGTGAAATTGCTGTTTGTTATTTCAAAAATTACAATCTCCATTTACAAATGGAATTGCGATCGAGGAGCTTTAAGCGGATACGGAGAGCATGAAGGGTTAACGGGCGTATCGTTCGAGAAGTGTGACAATGATCGCGGAGAAAATCTAACGGTACGCGCGGAGAGCTCTCGGCATCGAATCGCCTACATCGCCGCGCGATATTACGACCTCTCGTTTCGTAATCCCAGTATATCTCGTTTCGTAACTGAACCAACTAGCGGTTCACGACGAACAACGATTAGTGGCGTACCATGCGATCACACTCGTACATACACAGGCGTGGAAAACGCGAAATTTTCAAACGATCGTTTTTCTCTCTTACGATTTTACTCTGCGTTCTCGATTCGTTTGATTCCCTTGTTCGAGTTCCATAACACCTACTGTCGTAATATCGCCTGTTGGAGTAATTTTGCAATCAGAAATCAGACCCTAGAAATTAGACTTATATCTTCTTGGAGAAAACATTAAAAGATTAAAGGTAGACCAAGAGGATAATTTTTCCTCGTTTATAGAAAGAACGTAAATTTTCCTAAACTCGTAGAATCCCAAAGTAGATCGATTTAAGGTGAAAACGTCTCGAACGAAAAAAACAGTAAATTCCTCTCAAGTAACCTGTAAAGGCCATTCACCATCAACTAAAAAGTTCTATCGAGACTTAAATACCGTAACAACGTTGCATGGATATAAGCGGCAGGGAAGGAAGGAGGAGGAAGAAAAAGCGGAAAGAAAGTATCACGTCGAACGTAACAGGCCGAGTCCGAAAGTTCAGCGACACGTCACGATTGTGAAATCGTGTTTTGGTGGTTCCTGCGCGCATTCCGGGTCAGGATCTTTCCTTGACAGAGCAGAGGCACAAGTTCAATGCGAGAAGGAAGTTGCTCGTAGGAAGGTGGCTGTTACCTGGATCCGGCGCGGCGGAGGCGCCGACCGCCATAATCCTCCTCAAGCCGCAACTTTCACGCGATCCTCCTCTCCTTCTTTCTCTCCGCTGCCAATCGCCTCGCTCGCGCTCCTTGGAAGAAAGTGCACATGTAACACTTACATGACAAGCCACGGTCCCAACGTAACGTACAGGCTGCTCTAAAAGGTTCATCAGGTCCCGAGATTTCGTCAATGTCAATGACATTGGCCACTGCGCTACCGCGATCGTTTGGATTCCGCTCGGAAGGTCACGTTCAGCCGTCTTTAAAATCCTGCGTCGCTTACATTGCTAGTGGAATGGAAATTGGTATCGATAGGATAATACAGGAGCGTGTGATTGTTCACATTGTCGTTGAAACGTGGATCGTTGTCTATATTGATCAGTTTCGTTCGACTTTCTTTCTGTCGATGCTTTCTTTTTGCTTTTGGCTTTTGCGATTGTAGATTTCTAAATCACATTTCTTTTTTTTTTATTTATTATTAATCTTTTGCAATCAATTCTCGCATTGAGAATTTTCAGTAATTTTTTCTGGCGTGGCGCAGTGACACGGCTAATTATTTATAATAAGCTAATACTTATTATAGCTAAGTATAATTTATAAATAAGTAAATATTGCTTAATATAAATATCTAGTTAAATCTTGTGCTTAGGTCTTCAGCCTGCGGATCTGATCCGACGTATCAAGTAATCCAGTAATTAGGGGTTTCGATGTTTGTTCACTCTTTTGCTATATCTGTTGTTCTTTGACTGTGGGTATCTTGAGATCGCGATGTATTACTTCGTTGGTGACATACCAAGGAGCATTTATTAGGGATCTTAGCGTTGTCGATTGGAAGCGTTGAAGTATTTCAGTATTGGAAAATTACATTTCTAAAGTAAAACTCGCTCCATCTTCGGAATAGGACAAACAGACATCTTAATGGAAGTACAAACACGGTTAAGTTTCCGATACCACTTAGACACGATCTAACGTGTGTTATATAACCAACTCAATGTTCCCGCTCGAGCACAAAAGTCTGAATACCGCGTTTAAATAACATACGGTATATAGCGGCGATACGAAACCAGAAACATTGGCACGGACGCTAACTACGCTTCCGTATCCTCCTAATTGAAACAAAGTTCTATTTTTTTTTTTTTTAAATTAAGCATTTGAAACTTCATTGCACGTTTGTTTCAGGTATAAAAGTGTCTACGATAATTTTTAAATGATCTTTGTGTAGACAAAGAACATAGTTCTTTAGGAAGTTGCAAATATACGATCAAGCCAAATGGTGAAACGATTATAGTTTCTACCAGTTTCAGATAGATAGTTTCATTATCTATTGATAATTCAAATATCAATCGAGATTAAGAAACAACAGAATTTCCGTACGACTGGAACTGGGTTTTTCTATTTAAAATGGACGAAGAGAAGTCAGCACGAGGACATCTGTTTGGACGTGACTGTTTTCCGGAAGTTTTCCTCAATGCCAGTGTCGATTCCGAAGTTTTGAATGTCAACGGGATGGCAAAGACAGTTAACTAACGATCAGAAAAACAAATTGTAAGGGAAAGGAAGAATAAATTACGTCTTGGATCGCTTCTTCCACGATCGTAATATGCACTGCGAACGCAACGGTTGAAAAGCAATTTCGGTTTGCGTCCTGCTAATGGATATTCGATTTCCTCTGTAAATTCGAGAAGCCGATCTACCGTTCTACTATCTGACAAACTTTAGTCAGATGACGTTAGATCGATCGTGAGTAATTTGCTTTGTATCTCAACTAAAGGAATCTAAATGGATCTTACCGAGACAAACTACGGACCATAAAAATCAAAGCAGGAAGAAGGAATCGATAAAAACTCATTATCAAGAAGAAAATTTAATTCCTGAACGTTCTTCGTAGCAATTTAACACGTGATGAATAGAAAGAAACGGTACCGCCTATACTACTACTACTTTGTTATTTGTGAACATGTACATTGAAAGATATATTTTCAAGTATTATTACTATGTACATAAAAATTTCAATTTATTATTTTTATCAATAATATTTGAAAATATATCTTTGCATTATATCGACATCGCGACCTCAAGACACCCACAATCAAAGAAGAAATATACAAGTTCAAAAGCAGATACAACATAAGAATCAACAACCACCACAACCCATTAGTCACCCAACTACTTGACACGACGGATCAGACCCGCAGACCAAAAAGAAAATACCCTTTAGATTGAAGCATTAAATTCAACTGGATTCATTTATTATACAGGGTGCTTGGTAACTGGTGGTACGAGCGGAAAGAGGGTGATTCTACGCGAAAAAAGAAGTGGAAAATGTAGAATAAAAATTTTTCGTTCGAGCCTTTGTTTTCGAGAAAATCGACTTTGAATTTTCGCTCGGTACGGGTCCACTTTATCGTTATAAAGTGGATATTGTCGCAGTTTAAGTTTGTTTTTGCCATAACAGAAAATTAGGAATATATAATGAAATAATATGAAGTAATCATAAAGCAAAAATTGCTGAAAGAAAAAACGAAAAATTGTTATTCTATATTTTCGACTTCTTTTTTCGCGTAGAATTACCCCCTCTCCGCTTGTACTACCAATTACCAACCACCCTGTATATTATAATATATATTATATATTATAATCCAAGTTACTGTACCACGCCAAATGAAGTTACTTAAAATTCTCAATGAGAATTGATTGTAAATAAACAACTAAATAAAAAAAAAATTATATCGACGACGATAGTAGCGAATATTTTAAGATAAATCGATAACTAAATTTCAACTACAATTGATCTCAATCCTCTTCTAATCAAAATATCTCTATCCCTATTTTAAAGTAATCGGGAGACTGTATTATATCGTGCTTGTTGGAACAGTGGCGTAGCCACGCAGGCCCCTCGCTGCTAATCGATTCCAGGAGCGTAGCGGAGTGCTCCACTTTGGTATTTTTAAACGGTCCTCTCCTCTCGCCGCCTTTCCGGTCCGTCCCTCGTGGCCGCGAACCCATCTAGCCACCCCACTTCCACCAAGTCACGTCCACTTCTTTCGGTCTACTTTTCTGTAGCCTGCTCGCGCGAGTACGAGCCAGTGACTATCCACCGTGGGTGGGGGCCTGGTCCGGTAAATATTTACAGTTAACATCGTTACATAATAAGCGTGTACAGGTCGGTACACGCGTTCACAGGC
Source organism: Bombus breviceps (assembly GCA_014825925.1). Classification (NCBI taxonomy): domain Eukaryota; kingdom Metazoa; phylum Arthropoda; class Insecta; order Hymenoptera; family Apidae; genus Bombus; species Bombus breviceps. The sequence goes on from CM026189.1 coordinate 11,633,709, forward strand.
CAGCAGTTCGTTTGGTGCAGACGGAGAACTCTGATAACGGGCCATCACCTGCCAGCCCCGATTCGTCCAGATGCAGCTGGCCCAAACCCTATTCTCGATTCCTTGGGCCTGAAATAACCAGTGTTTTGACTCGAGAGGAAATGCTTAAATGTGGTTGGAAGGCGAGTAATCGTAAAGGCACTTTACGTCGTATTAAGCGATTGATTACCTTGGGCCAACAATCGAGTAGATTTTCATATCATTTTGCTAGAATAATATAGGATGTTTGGAATTTCTTCGATGAATCATCGCGATAGAGTATAGTTTCTAATTACTGGAACTTCTAGCCGGAAACGATTCCTTGTAATATTCGGAGAATCTCGAGTAGGTGTTGTTGCACCTTTATCGTCGGCTCTAAAGAGGCAGTTTACGTTTCTTGTACTACATTTGACTATACTTTCGCGAATTAAGATGACGCAAAGCGTTCTCAGAACCCTGGAGTTCCTAAGCGAACGTAATCTTTGCGATGTACATACGTATACCTGAAGAATTCACCTCTTACCTACTTAACCACTTCCCTCAAACCTAAATCTACTTTACCAAATGTTCCCTCTCTTCCTGCAAAGTGTAACAAAAATTCTGTAAGCAGTTTAAAATTAAACACGCGAAGAATAGAATATTTCTTTAATACGCAATATTCTGATCTTTAAATGTGATAGACATAGTTGTGAGAAAATGAAGACGTAGTATACCGAAGAATCTCTGCCAAATGCAAACAAGGCTTCATCTATTTATTGTACCAAAAATTGAAACGCGCATCTCTCTACGTAATATTTTTTCATATTAGTAACAGTTACTTCATCCTAATGAGACGCGACCATAATTACATTGGTAAAATTTAAAACCAATTTGAAAGTATATATGATAACTACGAACTGTCTATCGTGGATATATTATTTAGTAAAATAAGTAATCAGTATAAAGTATGAATAGCCACTTTAAGCGTGACGAAATGTATATATGTAATAAATATACTAAATACGTGTCTTGTAATTTCTATACGTATTTTCAGATTTGGCTCAAACTTTATCGATATAATCATGACAGTATAGCCTCGTAACACCGCTAGTGAAATTTCACAATGTTTCTTATGACACACGTAATATATTCGTAAATGTGTCTGGGTACAGGTATTCGAATACTTTCGTAGGTCTGTATAGCTTTAAACGATTCATATAATGCACGATAGGGAATATATCGAATTATTTTTCACGTTACATTTCATGGAATGTCTTCACGCGAACTTCACGTTAATCGTTTTCCGCTAAATTTACATAACCAAAGGACCTCGAACTAGGAGAAACATCTCTCGTTCGTGTCGTTCAACGCGAACACGAAGGAACGAGCGAAAGAACAAACGACTCGAGCCATGCAACGCGTTATAAGCGTTACGTGTACGGCTTCCGCGGCCTTGCGTACCTGAATTTATCGCGCCAGGTAAATCCTCGGCCTGCACCAGCCCGCACGTTCTCTGCCATAGCCTTTTTTCCCCGCTGTTGTGCTTTGTTCCGTGGAGCCTATCGAGCGGAAGGCTGCCAGTCCTTGTCAGATTGTCAAGGATATATCACGGTCGACTCTGATCGACACTACTGTTCCTTTTGTTTTTCCCTCGTTTCACTTTTGGCTTTTACTTTCATACTTTTTCCTTTCTTTGTTACATTCTATCCGCTTAATTATTATTTTGCTACCAAATGCAGGCTGTCTTAAAAGAAATTTTTCTCCTTAAATCGTTTTTAAACAAAATAACATAGATATATGTATCTTTTATCAATAATTTATAGAATCATGTTTAAAATATGATATGGGCGAAATGGTCACCTCCAGTTGGTCTACGATTAGACGCCCTTTATTCATACACACGCAACATACGCGTCAGTAGCATTGGATGTATTGTATTCCCTACACGACTCTTGTTTCAAGAGTCTTTTATCAATCATCACGTTACGTAATCGCCTCATTACATTTATTCTCTGGTACAATCATCGTATTCATAGGATTTTGTTTCAATATTCTAACACGAGAAACGATTCGTCGATCGTTTCCCGATACTTTGATCTCTTAATCCATCGTCGAAGGAAAGAAATGTCATGTCGATGGTTTGACGATAGGCATCGATCGTGACTCAACGTAGGTACATTGATTCGAGAAAACCTCGAAGTAAAAACTTAGTGCACGGTTGAAGAAAACGATGGAGAGTCGTTTGCATAATAAGGAGAACAATTCTAACGGTCCTCCGCTCTACATAGGATCGATCGTGACGACACGCGCCATTCGTCCACGCGTTTCGTGCGTCAGATTACAGGAAATTTCAAGTCGAATATTGTTCCTCATTTCGTATCTTCGTCGTGAACTTACTAAAGTTCTAACCAAATTATATTCGAGTAACATTTTTTCTATTCATATTCATAAAATATACCGAGAAGAATCGATTAGGAACACGTGGAGCGCTATATATTTGCTATATACTTATTGCCCTATATTTAATGATACACGTAATATTCACGAACATGTATGCAAACAATCGCGTCTTTTCTTTTAGAAGCGCAAGGTCTCAAATGGATACTCGCTTATGGATTACGTAACACGAATCGACCTTGATTAAACTCGAACCGCACGCGAAATTAAGAATCTTGACTATCAAAATGCTTCACTGAGATTAGTATTCCTCGTGTTTGTCAGAATCGAATTTAAAAGAAGCTTCTAGCTACGAAAACGTCATCCTAAACAAACGAAAATTCCATGATCCGCGCCTCTTTTGTCGACGTAATTGCATTCTCGAGAATCGTTCATTTCTGAAAGACGTCCGTGTACGTGAATCGATGATTCGAAAAATGAACGGAAAACAACAGGTTGGGATCTCGACAAATGTAATCCTTTTTTCGCGTTGGCAAGCGACAACTGGATGCTTACGTAATCCCGGAAAATGCCGCGCTCAAGCGATAACCCTGGCTTCTCTATGGAAATTCTGACCATGAAACGCGGCGTGCATTGGTAACAAGCCTCTATCCGTGCGATCTGATACCGGTCAGAGGTGAGCAAATATCAGGGACAACGTTCTCTTCCTGCGTTCCAATTAAACGTATCCTGATCCTAACGAATATTTATATGACACCGTGGATTTCATCTAGACGTTTGTCTTTATTTGCCTAATCCGATAGTTTAATCGACGTTGCGAAAATTAAATGACTAGGTCTTTATTTTGAGAGTCATTTGATCTGATAGTATCGAAGACTTGTTAAAGTTATTGCTTATAGGCAAAACGTTTACTTTTCTTACTGTACACGGTCATAAGTGTTAAGACCTCTGTTCGTTCCATCTGTTGGACAACCAACTATTTATTACAACTGACCTTCCAACTGCAAGGGACTAAAATGGTTTGTTCGATAACGTCCATCGGTGACGTTTGCAGGTATGTTAAAAGACTGGTAATAGTTGAAATTCGAATATATTCAAACCCAATCGAAGACGGGAATGCAACAGCCGGGTTCTGATGCGGATCGAGCAAGGCGTCACTGCTTTCGCTATCTGGGCCAATGGGTCACAAAGTTCCCGCGTGCTCTTGCGCGCTTGCGTGCAAACGCACCTCCGTATTTCCTTAACACTTCTGTCCTTGTGTTTTTTTCCTCTCAGCTTACCTATTTTCTTTCTTTTTTTTTTTACCGTGAACCGATCCATCGATTTCTTCGTATTTCCTGAATGCCTATCTTCGCATGTGCTCGATCGCCGGAGAAGTTTTGTTGATGCCAATCTTTGTAATGCTGCGTCGTATCGAAACCTTATAGCGTAAAATTTCGAATTCACATTTCGTACGACACTCGCAATCGTTAACTAGTGTTATCACATGTTATATTTAATAACAATTAGTCGACGAAACTCGTGGCTTCTTTATATTCATGCCAGTTCATTTCCATGTCCTCCATGATAGCGCGTAACTGTTACACAAGCAACAGGAAGCGATGGGCAACGACGACAGCAACGATTCGCCCATAAGAATACGCGACGCATATGGCATTGAGAATATAAATAAACGTTTGTGCCGCGTTTCCTGGTTTCCAGCCGTGAAGATTGGTGAAATTATCACGAATCGACCGGGCGCGCTCATTTTCTGCCAGGTTTCGCGCTTTCCTGGAACGAAATCGAAAAGGAAGACGACGAGAAGGCAGCCTTGGGTCTGAGTCGAACAAGGAATGCGCATTCCTGTGGCAAGGACTCGCCTCTCCTCGAATCATTCGAAACTTTTGAAGAACGCTACGCGAGATCGCCGCGCCTCGACCGCTTGGGGAATGTTAATTGAACCGTGGTAAATAATTGCCAGGAGAAAGAGAGCGTTAATTGACGTTAATCAGTCGGTGTGTTGCTCTTATTTTCTTCAGAAAATATCTCGAATCTGTTCAAATTGAACGAACGTATGTTTTGACGTTTGTAAGTGTTAAACACATATGCACGTATAAATGCTTAATTATTTAAAGAAAGTAGTGTAACAATTTCTAAATATTTTGACATTTATTTCAAATTCGTAGTATATTAATTTCTTAAGAAGGAGATACGTATCGTTGTTCTCCAGTAGTTCGTTAATACTTCTCAAGTTTCACTATTATTTATGTACCGTTACTGTGAACCGATCAAACTCAAGATACGTACTTAACTTCGATCCTACCTTCAACAATAGTATGGAACGATCTTAATAGGCGACAGGGATTAACAGTCCTTAACACGTTGGTCGCCCAGCGTGATTCGGCTAAGTTTTCTCCGGGGCCCAAATTCGACCGCCGGTACACGGTAAATAGAGCGACAAGCGGGAATTCATTCTTTATCACCTTCGTTTATTGTTTATCGTCTTCGATTCATTGTACAGAAAAGATTATTTATTTCTGAAATGGAGAAAGCGATAAGCTTCCCAGCTAGATTTCCGAGGGATCTCGTGGCAGATATCTCAGATCTTTCATTTAGTCGCGAAGCATACTTGTGAGACGTACATCAGTGATTTTTTTATCCTCAAAATGTTCAGTAAACAGTATGAAAATATACTTGAAAGTGAGGATAGTAGTGACGACGGAGTCTACAACTATCGTTCGAAGTGCCCAAAATCAGGCCAAATGTTTGGAATGTTTTAACAAATACCATGCGATATAGAATAATGTAATATATTATCCAGAATATAAATTAATAAAAAGTATGGTATAATGTGTTTTTAATATTTTTATGTTCTATATCCTAAATATAATATCGTATATTTAATTAACTCGACAAGAAAAGCGTCGCTATACTTTGGTGACGGGGCCCCCACGGATGTATACCCGCCATATAGGTACGTGTGACGTGGCGACGAACGTGTTAAACTTTTTAACGAAATGTACGCAAATTCCAAGAAGAAAAGTTACCAATTTAAATCTAAGCCTTTGCCTTGCAATCCCGTATCGGTGCAATTAACTTCAAAAATACAAAAAGTAACAATTATTCTCCTATCTCAATCAATTTCAAAACTGCCTGGAGGAGTCTGAAGCACTACCTTTCCCTGCACTCTACACGTTTAAACGTTCCGTGTTTCTCACACATCGATCAATTCCTACATCCAGTCAGCTACTTCGGACACACGTAACCAATGGTAAGATCACAATACAAAGGGATTAGAATTCCAAACTTTTGCATCATCTATATCCGCACGAGAACGGTGCAACAGTTGTCAGAGACGGTAGAGAGAACAGAGTCTCGAGCACGATGTCCCCGGTTGCCTAACAGTCTGTGTTCCGTTAGCCGGTTGCCTCATCGTCGACGGTCACCCTATCGACGTCGATGAAAGAGCTGCAGGAAGTCGATTGCTCGTCTTCTTAACTAATTGCCGGACTTCCATTGGCGTTACGTCGTCGTCGTCGTCGTCTTTCGTCCTCGTCTACGTTGTCGTGCTCGTTCTCGTTTGTTGCGCAACTGAACGAGAGCGGTCTCTGACCGTTCCGAATCCACGCGAATCGTTTTACATGTCCAACAGGATCACTCCAGCAGCCTAAAACAGAATATCTAATAAACACCGATAAACCTCTTACGATCGTTTAAATTTGAATAGATCTGAAAATTTAACACAGTCATCCAGGCTACTCGATATTGATTCGCTCAGTTCAAGCAGCCAATTGAGGAGAGCACGAAAGCGGAACAACGAATCCGATTCCAGAGGCTTCCTTCGACCAGCGTCGCAAAGCAGATACCACGCAAAGAGAAGAAGAAAAAGAGGTAGAAAAAAGAAAGAGGAGTCGCGGTCCAAAAATAGCCAGCCGGTGGGCCGTCGATCTTCTGAATGGACGGCTGGCTTCAGGCGGGTTATCGATGCGTATCTTAACGGTGATGCCTGTACAAGGGAGCCGTCCGGCTCTCGGCTGGTCTCCTCATGATTCCGGCGAGACTGCTCTCTAAAAAGAGGTCTCACCTTTGCTCCACATCGCATCGCATCGCGGTGCGCATCGTGCCACGTAATGTGGGTCGCCGCCAGTCGCCGGTGAGCGTATCCGGGCCAGAACGAGCACGACGATGCATCAAAAATCGACGATGGGTTAAGAATTAAATTCAATGTAAATCAATAATAAGCTCAATTATCTCTTATGATAGCGAACACGTTAAGTATATTAGTGATTTGTTATTATTTCATACGTCTATATCCTTTTATCACTTTTATCATCGCGCAATATGCTTTATCGTCTCATCTTGTGGTTCTATATAGAAACTTCAGGAACGTTCTTGGACATCGATACCATCGCCATTCTATCGGTATCTGCATTCAGAGCGTGAATTTGACACGACGATCGCGAAGGTCGATCGCGGTTTCGCGATTGGGCGGCCACGGTATTACAAGACTGATTGCGTAACGTGCTTAGAAGCCGACCAGGACACCGTTAGACGAAAGATTTTGTCGATTGTTAACGGACCGTATCCCGAAACACCGTGGTCGGCGTTAGATTCGTGTAGGTGAGTTATCGATCGGTACCAGCGGATCTGTAATGAATCAGAACGAGTCGTGATCGGTAACGGTAAAATATAGCCCGTTACGCTGGCCCAGACAACAACAATAGCACCAAGATCGGTCCGTAATTGCTCCTCTCTCGTTCGGCCTCACGGTTATCGATGACGATTCTCCAACTATCGCGATTTCTGAGACCCGCGAATTAAGTCCTTAAGCCATGGCGGCTTTATTACTTTCGCTCAGACAAGACGACGTTTCAAACGATGATCACGTTTATTCGTTGTCGGACAAGCTTGTGTGTAATTTTGTTTCGTTGTAATCGTTCGATTTAACCTTTCCAGTGTCTTGCAAAGGATTTTACATATCGGACTCCACCACTCGAATTTGTAACTATATATCTGAGGCGTATAATGTCGTGTTAATTGTGATAACTCCTGGTGGTAGATGTCGCTGCTGCTGAGATACTGTTGTATTTTCATCCTATTTATGTATCGTGGAAGAAAAATATCGGGCTACGGGCGACGGGATTCGAACCCGGGTCTCGAACACGTTCGTAACCTATGTCGCTAACCACTGCGCTATCGTCGTCCGGTTGTTAATTAGTATCGAATGGCGGTATTTGTGCTGTCGAATTCCGCTACATATCGATCTTAATCACATTAGCGTCGACCAGGTCGGTCGTATCGAATACATTCGAGTAAAATATGTGTATATCCCAATCCATTTCCGGTTTACCCACGTTGGATACGATTCAGACGCAGACTTGTCTAAGCGTGTCTACGCAATTGCAAGGCGTAAATGTAATAAAGGATTCGGAATTCACCGATCGGATCGACGAGTAGCTGAAACTTCGCGCGGTTTGCATAATACGCGATGGTACGCGGCAACGTCAATTAATACCGTATTACGAAATCTCTTGCTATTTGCATCACACGGACGTTGCCTATCTGTGTCTAGGCCTCCCAGCCTTCTGCAGTTTATTCAAAGACATTCGTTATTCTTGCTACGCTGATTACGCGCACGTTGCGCAATTCACACTTGCGCTTCTCTCTGAGTCGTGGATCCTTCTCTGTTTCGGGGATGCTTTATTCATTGGCAAATATTGCATATGGAAAATCTATATATACAGCGAATACAAATAGTATTCGCATATCATTGTATTTATTACATTTACGTAATACCAATTAGGTTCGAGTATCTAATAAGATTTTATGATTATACAAGTTTGATATGTATTATGAATATGAAATATAAATGGTCTATAAATATCAGTAATTGCACGAATAACACGCATACCTGTAATTTATTTTGCGATTATGTATATCAATGTAAAGTGGAACATATGTTTCAAAGAAATACACAATAATTAAGAAAAACTGTTTACAAAATCGGTCGGATCTTGGACGTTTCGTTAATAACGGCGTTTCTTTCATAAAATAGACAAAATAAATAGATGAACAAATAGTTAAATAGGCGAACAAGATAACCGCACGTTCGATGGCTATTTCGACCGCGTTATTACGAAAACGGCTGTAATCGTCGCCGATGAGAATGTTACGTAACCGGTAATTGAATACGAATAATTTTACATAAACAGAGGCGGTAGTTAGCCATGGCTGTCTTTGCGCGCAGAAGGACAGTATTATGTATTACGATAATGGTCGTGGAAAAACGTTAACAGCTCGTGAGTCGCGTGGTCGTTCGTGTTCACGGCTTCGTTCCGATCCTTCGACACACGTAACGCGATAGTTTCCTTCATTGACGCTGCAATTTGTATCGATTAGAACGTTCATGCATATCCGATGATCCTCGTTTCGATTCGATAATCGCAGCAAAAATTTAACTTGTTTCGCAGGAGACGTTTGAAGGGGATGAGAAATGAATCGAGTAAAAACGAGTCGGAGGAATGTTTTTAAACTCGATGACGTGTTTACACATTGTATGTCATCGAGATCTAGTTTTAAATCTTGGAAACTCTCGCTGGTGCAAAAAATTACGCCTTGTATACTTTAAATCCCCATACACTCGCAAAGTCTCGTCATCCACACTTGGTAACGCGATGATGACGCGAAACGTGGTTTTTTTTTAATGGCAAGTTTAAGGGGACGCGACAAACAGAACAAAATGAGAAGAGCACCGCGGATTCCTGCCGAGGTAGGGAAGGTTCGTTTCAACGAAGGGACGAGAACGACGTCTTTTCGGAACGTCGTCGTGTAGTTGACGGCGCATTTGCTTGTTGTACATCATCAGAATCCGGCTGGTTCGTTTGGTCGTGGCCGCGCACGGATCAGGCGGCTTAAAAAGCGTAACTCGCGCTACGTACAAGAAACGCAGGAAAAAGGCCGGCCATGGTAAAAATAATGCTTCACGAGCATCATTAACTGGCGACGAAAATAAGGATTGTGGAAGAAGGGGGGTGAGAGATGGTTGGTCGTTTAAGAGACGCGACGGACGGACAGATAAATCACAGCGGAGCTAAGTCCCGAGCAGCCATCGTATCGTCCGGGAGCAGACAAAAATCGTAAAAGAGTGCTCCGCAGGGCTAACCGAGATTTTCCTGGATGCTCCCCTTTCGCTATGTCGCGAGACACTTTTGACTCTTTCAACGCTTTTTCGAACTGCCTCGGTTCCCCCAACACCCCCGCGATCCTGTATTAATAAGCAAAAAAAAAAAAAAAAAAAATAAGTACAAGAGTAAGTAGAGGAATAAGTGCACGATCACGTTCTTGTCACGCAGGATCCTAATCGGTGATATAGCAAGCGAAATGTCGTTTTAGATGAAAAACATCGGTGAGTGGAACGATTGGATAACACGGAGCGGAATTTGCGAGGCTCTTGCAACGAGTGGTTCGCGACTCGTGACTATTTTCGGGGATTTTATTCCTGTCAGAAGATACGGTCATTTCCCTCCGTTCCAGCGGCTTTTTTTCGTCCTCTTTCGGTCTCTTGTTTCGACGCGACATTTCGAAAGGGCCGCTCCTCCACGCCGATTTCGCATCTCGACGTGTCGTGTCGTGTCGCGTCGAGTGAAAGCCTGCAACCTTGATTTTATAACAAAAGTTGCGGCAACTGTGCTTCGTGTCGCGTTGCCGTTGCTTCAACAAGTATTCTGATAAGTAAACTGTCGATGTTTATACGTTTATTTGTACAAATTTAATCGTACAAAAATCTACAGAATGTGCGAGTAAAACGAATCTCTATTTAGCTTGCATTCGTTCAGTTGTATTCATGAAACTAGGCATTTACGTAAATTTGTTCAGTCTAATGGTAAGCATATCTGAGTTAGCCAATTTCTTCTAAAACGATCGAGACGGTAAAACAACAGAGTAATACCTATAGTTTTTTTTAAGGATTCGTATTATCCGGTAATTGATGACCAAATCGCAGAGATGTGTGCATTTCACGGTGAACAAGATGAAATTTCTACAAACGATCGGGCGGAGTACTACTAGACGTCGATAAATCGTTGGACGATTATTTTCTCGTCCCGAGATCGAAATGCGATCATCGTATTTGGCTTGACACGATGAAAAATCTCGACGAAGATTCCTCGTGACACGATCGATGCGGTGATTGTATTTTGCCCGCGCGATCCACGAGATCCGCAAGATCATGCGAATAAGTTGATACGCGTGGCTACTAATCTCACTCGATGATAATCGTCCAATAATAATCGAGATCCGCCTGTAAGGAACTGGCCTTTTCCATCGATAAAACGTGGCTTGTTACCGCGGATAAATTACGTCGGAAACGATTCAAGGATTCGATATTTTCTACGTTCCGTCCTTACTGAAAAGTCACGATCAATTTTGCTAAGTCAGCCAAGCATCTCCCCTCTATCAGGTACTGCATCCCGCAACGGATCGCTTAAGTTTAAGTCTTATGGATCAGTTGCAAAATATTCGGTCCTTTTTACTTTTCTTTTTCTTTTTTGTTTTGTTTTTAATCGATGTCATTGAGATTGCGTGAAAATGACTTTGATCTCAAAAATAATAATATGATATTTTGAAGAAATTACGTGCGATTGAAGTTTCATTTGAAGAAGTTTATTGCGTATGCACTGACCTAGCAGAATAGGTTATTGTCTAAAAAGTTCGAGAAATAGAAAGAGGTTGTTTTCCTTATGAAAGCTTCAATTTTTCTGGTGTTTTCCTTTTTCTTTCAAAAAATATCCACGCAGGATTAAAGTAAATACGATGTTAATATCGACGCCTGATGCTCGACAGTCGTCAATCGTAGAGAACTACCAAGATCGACGAGGCAAGGTTCCCGCGCGCAAAATAAAAGACGCGCTCGGGAGTCGGGACTGCGAGCGCAGCTAGATGTCCTTCGTCCTGAACCAATCGCCAGGGCCGTCGATTTTTTCCGTCTGGCCCGAACTTGATCATAATTTACGCCAGCCATCGTCGATAATTCGCGTATTCTGAAACCCGCGATTGTTCACGATTGACTTATTCGCGCTCGATTTACGAGCGGATTGTGTATTTTTATATAGACACACATACATTAACCTTCCACGATCGCTATCATTTTTTTTACGATCAATTGAAATTTTTGAAAATGACAGCATAAAGAACAATATCTTTAAGTGCATTCTTTGATTTTCGACTTTTTATTTCGAATTTTATAACCTAATAAACAAAGATTGGGAGATCTCATGATAAATAAGCGACATTTCATATTCTATTCGAAAGTATTCACTGTTCGATTTTTATTATCGTAGCATAAAAACATCGATCGATACTACAATGCACAAAGAATATACGAAGTACTCCATATTCAGATTGAATCTGCCATTCAAGGCCAAGCTTCTCCAAGGTTAATCGCTATGGATACTTAACTGCTTTGAAATCTATCTTCATAAGTACATTCAACGTATTAAATTATAAAATCTATGTCTAGCAAGGACTATTCCTTTCAAATGTATTATTTAACACAAATCTTTCCTTATCACCTTTCAAAATTTGTCTAAACCTGTCAGTGTCCATGACCAATTATCCGAATTTAACTCATAGCAACTGTAAACCTATTAATCGTATATCCTTTTATTGTTAATCCGATACTTTTTAATACATAAAATAATTTTGATTTACAAGAGAATATTTTAATTAGATCGATATTAATTTCGGTATGAAAAATTTGTTGTCTTCTTTCTCATAAGGGAGCTTCGAATAAGGAAACTTTTATCGTACTTTACCTTAATTATTCTTAATATTGTCAGATAATATTTGACATTTAAATATCGAACTGGACTAAGAATTTCCTTCGTCTGTATTTCAATAAATACGATCTAATACCGTAAATGTGATTGTTTTATTATTCGAAAATTTCGTTAACCGAATATCTTTGTATATAAATTCGGATGCAGAAGACTCTGCTAAACTGGTTACAATAGCTGAGTCTGGTAGCTGCAACAAATCTCAATCTAGGTTTCATTACTTTAATCATATTCAAAAAACTATGAAATTACATGAACATCTTCAGCTTATTCTTGAGTTTTTCAGCGAAGGAAAATCGAACAATAGGTGGAAGGCATGGAGATTGAAGTAGGAAATCGTGAAAGAAATAATCATTGGAGACGGATCGGTAAAGAGGAAGTATCGCGCGGCAGCAACGGTGCCGAATACAAGAACGCGGCCTTGCGAGGCGACTTCCAGCTCGCGTCACGTGCGGAATATGAGCGAGTATGTTAGCGAGTTGTCGTAGGTCGGCAACAGGCGGCCATCACCGCCATGTCGAGATTTATTCGATAGTTCCTCGACGAACGCGTATAGCTGGCCGAGCAGAGATCTACAAAACGCGGCGGGAAATTCATTTGCAGCCCTATTTATACGTAAGAGGCGATCGTATCAGTGGTTGTGGCATAATACTGAGCGTTGTATAATGATCGCACAGTTTACTGGAAACGATTTTTACAGCTGTCGATTCAACCGAGAACCACCCCTCAAAGGGATGTTTAAAATAGACTCGCTTGTCCTGACTAATTCATACGTTACAAGGATTTTAAGTAAAGAAAGTCAGAAATTTGTCAACTTTCAAATCATTGATCGGCGGAACAGTTTAGGGTTAAAAAATCTCTGATAAAGACAAAAATTCAAAACACGTTGAAGAAAATTTCAAAAAAGTTTCAAATCAAATCAAATCAAATTTGAAATGAGCGATGGGTTCGATGGTGGGCAGCATCTGTCGGTGGCTCGATATACCGCGTAATCCTCGTGCGTGATTGTGTAACACAGTGCTCACGTGCCGGTGTACCTGTAATCACTTGCAGCGAGTGCAATTATCGCGGCCGACTGTGGTGTTACGCGTGTGCGTGTGATAATTATTCCCACGTTTATTCACGCTTGACATGAAAAACTTGATCGATTAGGTATTCCAGCTTCTCGGAAGCCAGACTAATTAACTCCATCTTTTGTCAGTTATTCAGTCTCGTTGTTCGGATACATAATAGACTGTGTATGTTCATGCTTTTATGGGACGTTTGAATGTACGCTGGTTCTGTTTTTATTCGAGTACACAGGTTTCTGAAAAAAGATGTAAAAGAAAGTCGTGTCAAAAGAGGCACAGCGTAGAATGAAAAAATAGAATTTTCATCCGAGGCATAGATATCTAGTATATTTATTTCCGAAAATATCGTTATTTGTAGACAATGCTGGCTTTAGGTAGGTATTATGGAATGGAAAATTTCGAGATCATGAAGATCTTTATCACGAAACAATAAAAATAGAGAAACTGCGAGTGATTGGAAGGATTAATTGAATCATCGTTCTCTAAACAGATAATACCGAGTAATAAGTATCTATTGATATCGACTGACTTAATTCGGCTATTAAAGATTACTACGATATTATCAAGAAGAAGTATGAAGAAAGATATTTTAAAATTGGAAACCAAATTGAAAATAAAACAATATAAATACTAAGAATATTTAACGTAAACATGTGTATTACCATTTTCCATGCAGGTATGCTGGATATTCTTCTTTCAGCCAAAGTTCTCCGGTATGTTCTATCGGTATAAATAAGAAAAAATGGTACCTAGACATATATATCGTTTGGGGCTGTAGGTACTAAAAACATAGGTAACAAAAATTCGCGTCAAGAAATACACGCCAGTTTGAATCACAGATTACCACACCTGATTCACGATCAGGCTTTAGTCACTTAAATAATTCATCTCCCCTTTCTGCCCTTGTAATCGTCATTATGTTGTTTACTTTTCGTATTGCTTCAAGTAATTAGCACTTTGAATTGATAAAAATCGTTAATAGTTGGTACAGAAGATTGATTGAGGAGGAGAAAAATAATATGGATTTCCTGACAAGAAATGTACGTCAGCGTGAATCACAAGAACGTCTTGGCAACATGTGACCGTTGGATTATCAACGAGTGTCGAGTATAAAAACGTTGGTGTATTACGGACTGGAACGTTGCGTAAAGCTCGCATAACCAGCACGTTGTCACGTTCCAGCCGGGAAAAGAACGCGATAACGAAGATTCGCCGTTTGAATTAGCGGCACGTGACCGTGTCGACTGCTTTCGGTCGAAACGGCCGCGCTTCTTGTCCTCGTGACCGCCAATAATACGCAATCGCGCATCGAGTCGATTGAATCATCCCGAATCACGCGAGCCGTTGCGAAATTCTTTTCTCAAAACTTGACCTAACAAATCGCGAATTTTCCGACTAAAAGATTCAGTCTTTGCCCGATTTTCTATCGAATTCCGATATCCCTGAATTCGTGCTTGATTTATCTCATATCACAGGGTGACACTATACCTGTATATATATGTCGGGACATTGGAATTTGTGGCGCGTAATGATTCTTCGTTTGAATTATCCATCATTTGCAAGCAGAAGATTTAACGTATATACAGGACTTGTACTAAGTTTATCGAACAATGGGTCTAACGAATATTAAATTTAACAAATACTAAGTTTAACTAATATTAAGTCTACGAATATTAAGATTAACGAATAATAAGTTTACGAACAATAAATTTAACGAATAGTAAGTCTACGAATAATAAGTTTACGAACAATAAGTTTAGCGAACGCAATTAACAATGTTTACTGGGTTCAAACGAATCCACGGCCAACGGGATAACTCTTTACTAAGTAAAAAGACTTCTAGTCACAAAATACGTTTTTAGACGCTCGATATAACTGCTCCATGTATCACTTTCCAAGGCGATCACAGGAATGCCAGATCGATGGAAATCCTTCTCGCTGTACAATTGCATTTTGTTTTTTATATTCGATAGAAACGTCGAGAAAACTCCAAGCGCCGTTGCTAGGCAACCTCTGCCTGCAATTTGGTTATTAATACAACGTGTGTCCCATTATATTGACACCTCCGAGGCAAAATCATACGTGGCCAGGCCTGTTCTCGAGGCCGTATGCCGCCACAACCACATTTCTAGGGAGAACCATACAACCATTCCACACCTCCGTCAGGCAAAACGTCCATCCCGTGACCGTGGCTACGTTCGGCAACCAGTTGTCGCCTCGAGCCCAATCTCGCTATCACGAATCTCGAACAATTACAATCAGACAGAACGGCAATTGCTTAATTACGGCTATGATAGAATCCAGGCTAAAGTAGTAGAGGACTTTTCCCAAAATCTCACAGGAAAGACTTCGGTTTTCCTTTCATCTCCGACATATATATATATACCGAGTAATATATATATATATATATATATATGGAATTTCAATTTAGTTACACACGTATTTAGTTACACAGTTTTACGATTATTTATTTCATGATTTCGAAGATCAGGTAAAGAACGATTCGAACAGCTTGATCTGGATTTTAGATAGTTCGAATCATTATCTTTATCTTATAACAGTGATAATATTAAAGAGAATGTTGTTATAGGAATCCAGATTATTCTTTATTTCTTATTAGATTAGAAACGGAGTATCGATGATTTCAGAAGCTTAGATAGCATTTCAAGTAATCAGAATTACTCGTAATATTCACAATGTTATCGATGGGAATTTGTTAAACAAATTTATAGCCAATCATATAATTCTTCTATTTTTCATTCATGTATATTCATTATATTTTTTCCACTTATTTTTTAGACAATGTCATACATTGTTTTTCTCAATGTTGCAAAAATGTTTTAAATTTTTAGTTCAATACTAAAATGTCACCATTGCTCGTTATTCAAATTATATAACGTTCCTAGGAATGAAAATTAAAGTGCTTGCAGTTGGTATATTACAGTAAGCGCTGCTAAAAATATTTAAAAGAGTGTCAATATTCTACGTAATTGTAGAAATGTAGCTTGCTTCATACGTAGCTTGATACGTTACTAAAATTTCAGTCCGAAATATTGGGTAGTTTCCCAGTTATAGCAAATTTTCCAAATCGAATCATTTTTAAATTTTAAATTAAAACCTATGAATTTTCATTGGCGATTAAGCAAACGAAGTAAGATAGTAAATGAGACTCAAAATGTGTTAAGGACGTAGGAAGTAAATCAGACGATCGGGTCAGGCTATCGGCGATGCACCATCGCTGTTACGGCGCGTCGTCGTCGCTGAAATGTAAGAAAGCGAGAAAGTTTAAGAAATTTGTTTTATCGAAATTAGAGACGAGGGAAAACTACTTCTCCCGTGCAAGATCGAACCACGAACACCTATCAGACACTATTTCTGTCTCTTAGAAGAAATCGATGGGAAGGGCGAGCAGGGTATAATTAGCCAGTTACAAGCGCAAAAAGCGCTTCGCAAATGGGGCGAGTAAATGCGCCCTGCACCGCGATAAAAATCGAGTTCGCTTCAGCGTGGCAAACCTGCATCGATTGGTCTTTATTTCTGACCATCTAACTTTATTCTTCTATGTAGATCCACGTAAAATTTTTTCCAAATAGCTGCTTTCAAATTCTTCTCTTCCTTCTATAAATTTCTATTACATTTTTTATACATTTTACAAATCTCTGTCACATTAAACTTTCTATTTTAATCGGTTGCCAATATGGTCACCGATTTTCTTTCCTTCTCGAAACAATAATTGCAAAAAAAAAAATTCATTCTTTTGAAATCGAACCGTTGCTCTGTTTAGAACACTGATACATTGTCTTCTAGAATAAAATGTTTTATGAATTGCTTATTGATAAAGTCAAGATAAGCCGCTGATTATTCCAGCCTTTGTCATCATATCATTTTCATATTTCACGCTTTATTTCTTTCGAAATACAATGCCTGTAATGTTTACAATAGTTTACATGAATTGATCACGTGAAGATATCTTTGTGGTAGCAAAAGAAGGAATCATCTTTATCTAACTTAGTGTCTCAAAATACCTCGAATAATATATAATTCGAATAACGCCAAATAAACAATGTAGAAGCGATAATTAACACCGCATTGATATATATCAATATCCATAAAATTTTTACATCAATATTTTGGTTCGTTTAAATGATTTTAAAGAACAATTTCAAGAAAATCATCATCCGCAACAAAGTGTAGTAAAGTGTAGTAAATCGATAACGTATTACGAAGATTACATAGTAGAATTCCTCGCAGGAAATACGATTTACAGAAATTTCAATTTATCCTTTTAATTCGCGTTATTGCTGCGATTTTCCAGATCACACGTTCTCAGATTTCCTTTGTTAGTAATAGACACATCACTAAGTAATTCCAATTCCAGGATCGTGAAATTATTCATAAGATACCAGAGACGACGTCAAGAATTACGTTCATTGGATATTAGCCAATGTTCATTTATGCGTTGTTTTTTCCTCTACCTTTCCCGGAATTCCCATTGATTACAGACCGACGAATCATCGAGATCACGTTGGAGATTGTACATTGCAAATAATCTTTGAATTCCAAACTCGTCAGACCGTTTTCATCTCGCGTCAAACAACCTTATACAAATCACGTATCATTCTTTATCTTTCCATAGAAAGAAAGTGAACGAAAAATGGTACTTGAGAAAGAAAGATTGCCTTCGTTACAACATTTTTCTAATTATTTTCAAGGCACAGAACCGTTGCACAATCACGTGCAATCAGTTTGCACGGGGTTCCGTGTAACGAACGGCATGCAAATGTTATCCTTCGCAGAGATTACCATATTTTCGTTTGCTTGCTCGATAGTGGCCATGAAGAAAAATAACGTCGTCAGCCGGATTGCTGCGAAAATACAAATATTTTCGTGCCCTGGAGCCTAACCATTCGTCGATCGTCGGCTGGACCGTCGCGTCGTTTTACGTCACAGAGCACAATTATGACTTTTCCTCAATTAGATAGCTGTTATCTGTGTATGTATATAAATACTATGCACCAGACTAGGTCGCCAAGTTTCTTTGTAAAACACTGAAAATGATATCAATGTAATCGCAACATTTGTTTGGCAAAATGATGTCGCGCCAGACCAATTATATATCAATTATGCGAGTATCGAACGATTGTTCATAGCTTAATCAGCGAATTTAAATCATTTCTGCGCTTCTCCTGTCCGATAACGTGTTGCGTCACGTTGCGCAATCGTTGTTTACACTTTCCATTAGCAATAATATCAGTATAAGCTTTTAAGTATAGAAAGTATTTGCGGTATAGCTCGTCCACGATTTTCGTATTCTCTTCCATTCTTTTCCCCTTGGTTGCAAAAATATAAATATAACGAACGATGGTAGCCTCCGGTGATTGGAGTTCATCACAACATTTCTCCGTGGAAATAACGTAACTAGTCCCACACTGATTGAGACTATTTTCGTCAAAGTTGGCATGACAGCGGATGAAAAACTTCATATATAAAAATACATTGTATATAGAAATAAATACATAACAATTAGGGTTCGACGCTGATAATATTAATCTGTCGGATCTAATAACAAATTCATTTTTTTGCTTCCTGTTAGATATATCTTGCAACTTATCCCTCTAAACATTCGTAAGTATTTTCTTGTTAGGCGAAAATAAGTTTATTGGGTGCTTTTTGTATGGTTTTCTTCCGGGCAGATTAACTGAACGAGTCTTTTGCTATGGTGTTTGGATCACTTAGTAATTAAAATGTGATTTGAAGAATTATATATGCATATATCGTGTATTTATTGCAATATTCTACAAACCATCGATATGGATGGAATATTTTTCGATTTTCCATTTTTACATCCATACGAAGTTCGAGATCGCAAAATATCTTGAAGATCGCATCGCAAGCGAATCTGTGGTTTCCGTTCGACGCGTAGGCATTGTTTAACACCTCGCACAAGGCTGGTTCGACGACCCGGCGCTGCGTGTATCCTCTTATCAAAACATCGGCGGATATTTTCGCGTTGCCGCAGTCTAGACTTTTGTTAAACAAACACGTCGACGCAACAACCGGCTGCTATCGATATTAAAAAAGAACCATCCATTCGATCCGTACTGCTTTAAGAGCGACTAATTTCCGAAGAATTTCCTCTTCTCGTCGATATTTGCGCGAACCTAAGCAATTTTCTTTACACGTGAAACGCAGTTCGATATTGTAAGGCAAGGGGTTAAAACTTAAATTTTACTATTCCTCAAATATTTGAGATGGATATGTTGTCCGTGATAATAGTTGCTGCTGTAGATGTCGCTGCTACTGGGGTGCTGCTGTATTTTCTTCCTATTTAAGAATCGTGGAAGAAAAATCGGACTTCGATCGCCGGGATTCGAACCCGGGTTCCGAACGTTCGTAAGGCGCTAACCACTGCGCTGCCGTCGTCCGTTAGATGTTAGTGTCGAGTGCCGCCACATATTTTACAAACGTTATTTATACGATTAATAAATAAATATAGGTTACACGTCCTATATTCGCTATTTCGAGCGGATAAAAAGAAATCATTGGGAAATCCATGTTGCAGTCGTGTTCCAGTAGTCACAACCTTTCCCCACGGTTCACTGCACCCGGTGTCGACTGTCATCGATTCAACCCACGCTTTCGACGACAGTTTGTTCCATCGACGTTGTCTCCCATCGATCGCAGATGCGAGCATTCTCCCGTTCTCGAAGGACTCGCGCGTGTAATTAGGATACCCTGGTTGGAATTACGCTCGGCCAATTAACTAGTTAGGAATAAATTACCGCTTTTACCTGGCGCGCGCGATTACGTAAGCGCAGCTATTACCGCGCTAACTGCACCTCTCGGCCAGATATCATTACCGCGGATAGTTCTCTTTGCTTTGCGTCATCGGTGCGATTGTGCGATTGAGAGACGCGCGTTACAACGTATCCCTCCCTCTTTCCTCTCGCGAAATTATAATAGACTAATAAAAGAAAGATGCTTTTCGTACATCAAAAAGTATTGAATCTTGAAAGATTCAAGTAACGACAATCGCATATACATCGATATACGTATTTCTATCAAATTAAATTTTGATACGAAAAAATCTGTTTTATAGATAGAGATTACACGAGATATTTCCCACGAAATTTATTCTAGGAATAAAAATGCGTTAAAAAGTATACTTAATGAAAATATCAAATCGCAATGTATAATTCTTTCTTCGATATAATACAATAGTATGAATGTAATGCTATAATTAACAATATAAAAGTGGAACGATATGAAATATCGTTGGTGTTTTAAAGCTCACGTAAAATCACAAAGGCAAAATTAAAGGAAGATTAAAGAATCTCACTTTTTTAAATAAAGAAGAAAATAAAATTTGATCTTAGTGATCGATCTCAGTTTGCACATGCGTGTTCGTTGATCGATGCCTACTATTTCCCGACTATATTTAACTGCAACCACTATTATGCATACAATTACATCACGGCACCGATTAAAATAGCAAATTCGCGAAGTTCACGCTTATAGCTCGCGCTCGTGATAAACGAGCTATATGACAATCAGCTGCACCGTAACCGCCGTTGATAACGCGTTATCAAGACCCGGATGATGTCTGCAAATATGTTTGCGTTCTTAAATGTAGCCGAGGTTGCCATGCCTGTTGTTGTTTAATCTATATCTGTCCTTCCTGCATTCGCCTCGTATGCGTCCCCTTTTTTCGCGTCGCTTCTCTGCTCGTCGTGTTTAATCCACCCGCTTCGCGAATTTTTCCGCTCGGCTCATCTGCGCTCAATTTCGTTTCTTTTAGATTCGGATTCAGAGTTCGAGATTTTCAACTATTTTCTCTCTCTCACCTCAACACTCCTCACTCTCAAACAAATATTCGAACGTTCTAACTTTGCCAGAAAAATTCCTACGAATGTGTCGCCTTTGCCGCGTTGTTCCATTAGCTGCAGTCCATTAGCTAAACGCCTATATCGTAACAGATTCGCGTAAATTTAGCTACGACAGGTCCTAAAATGTCCGAGGTTGTTACAGCGAGCCCGATCCGAGCTCGAACGCTCGAATGTGGCTCCACCCACGCATCGTGGATCTGCTATCGGTCGAAATAGAATCGTAAGTGTTCTTGGTTCGCTGATTTCAACAAGTTGTAGGTTCGATAGATCCGAGGAGAGGACCTCGAGGCATCTGTCGGCTCATCTAACGTAACGGCTTGGTGAATAACGCACGATAAATTGATGCGTAATTCTTGTAGACCGATTTCCTCGTAGAGTGAATAAAATGGCCGATCGACGAATTACGTACGAATTACTCGCCTTCGTTATAATCGTTCGCTCGATTGTTCCTCGTGATTACATCATATCGTACGAATCGCCGTGCAACAGAGAAACGAAATTGGAAACTGTGTCATCGATGTAATATATTATAATACTGCAAGTACATGTATATCTTCGACCGGTTAGTAGATTCAAATGATATGTCTTTAAGAACAAATATAAAAATACATTTGAAGGTTTTATGAAAGTTTATGAAAGTACTGGGATACTTACCATAGAACATTTTTATGTATGTATTATGCATTCCGTACGAAACGTATATCGATATCTTTTAATATAACAAGAATCAAACGTTATCCAACATTATCTAACTACACATATAAATAATTAATATATATAAGTACTTTAAATACCGAATGTACATATATTAAATGACTAAATTTCACAAAAAGTATGAAACATAAATATTTACCAGACGAAGAATATGCCAAGAAAAAGAAATAAACACCGAGTGTGCGCTACGTAGAGTGTTCGAGGCCAATAATGATAAACAAGAGTAAGAGAATACGCAACATGCTCGTTAATTACATATATACATATATATGATTCAAGGGTGTATCTAATTAAGGCGCGAAGCAAGAAGACCGCGGTAAGACATTTTCCAAAACACGCTCGTTTATCGTATTCCATTTAACATCATCTTGTTCTCTTTTCATCCATCTCCTTCCTCTCTCCTTTAATTTCTCAGGCCAGTAATTGATTACGCGCCACTTAATTAATTTATTACGTATTTACATGTTACGAACAGCAACGCATTCGTTCGATAAAAAAGCTTATTGTGTTTACTGCTTTATACGATTTTACATCGTTGATGGCCTTTGTCGTCCATATTTCTGATATCACTTTATCCAGGTATATAAAACGTTATTTCTCTTGAAATGTTTTCTTCTTTATTTCTTCTCCTTTTTTTTTTTTTTTTTTTTTTTTTTTTTTTTTTTTTTTTTTTTTTTTTTTTTTTTTTTTTTTTTTTTTTTTTTTTTTTTTTTTTTTTTTTTTTTTTTGAGACAGAGAATAGTTTTACAGAAAAAGATAGGAACAAAGATTGTTTAAATTATTTTCAACACTGGAGAGTTGTTTACGCGTCGTACCGTGATAGCGTAAGAAATAATTATCCTCTGTTATGTTCGCAAATTCGATCGATACCGATTGCGCAACGCGCGTATTATGTACATTGAGCCAATGACGCTGCCACTTTTTACTCGTTTCGATATTTTCGATGCGAGCCGATGTAACTGACCTTGCTGCACGGTATCGATTGCGTAACTGTTCTACATTCTTTTTTCTCCTTTCCTTTTTTTTTTTTTTAAACCGCTCCAATGGTAAAACAATAAATTTCCAACTCTTCTTTTAGGATTCTAAGTAATCTTCGGTATCATCGATCTGATGATCAAGATAAATTTTGTTACATCTATGCATAATTCTCTACATGAATTATTCGTCGTTGTTAGCGATTACGTTACTATAAAAAGAAACGGAAATAATCAATATCAATTTGGTTGAGATTTTCCAAACGTAAAACACGCTATAATGGTGCCTGCCGCAGACGAATATCGACAAGCAACAAACAAAAGATATGAAATATCGGTCGACTGCGAATAACAATGACACGATAAAAATACGAAATGTAGCTTTATCATTCAGTAGTATGCGCTATAAAATCGAGACGTATTTAGGCGTTTCGAAAGTGCGTCGATAAATGGCGTGGTCGCTTATCGTTGCACTCGTAGCGGATCGAAAAAGACACACGCGTACTCATAGGTTGGCGAAAAACAATCAAGTCCTCGAAACAACGCGTTCCCGGCTACCGGGTCGTTTCAAGTTTAAATACATCCGCTTATGTTAACCTTATTGGAGGAGATTAGCAGATGCGCGAGAAGGTACAGAGAAAGAATAACAACACACCCGAACCGACTGGCTGTGGAAACGATCAACACATCAAACATAAAAAGAAGACTAAAAAGGAAACACCCAGCAGATCTCACAAAGGATATAACCTAACAAACGCGATGATGGTACCCCGCTGGGGGTAGCCACCCACGTGATATTCCAACAGCTAAAAAATTCTACCAAATGTCCAAATTGGACAAATTGTGAATGCGAAATATTAAATATAAAAAAAAAATGTTAACCTTATCATTAAATGTCCTTCGATAAGGAAAATTAATTAAATTTCACGAAGATTGTTTGATTGGTCGAATTTTATTTGAAAAAGAATATGTAATATTTGATACAAATATCGAATAGAAGGAAATAGAAGGAGAAAAAAGTGTCGCTGAAATTATTTGCCATTTACATCCTTTGTAATTTTAAGGCTGCGGACAATACACGTGTTACGAGAATAAGATTCGACATTCTCGAGTTCAAAAAGTGCCGATTGTAAACTTTTGTCGATTGACTCTGAGCGATATGTCGCTGATGCAATACGCTAAATTCGTAGACCTGACCTAACTTAACGTCACATCGAGGTTATCCGTCCTCCCACGTTTTAGGCCGATCTTATTTTTTCGTTCCACTGACAAAGACAGACGCGATATGAGAAAAGATTCGGTCGTAACGGTGCATTAGACCACGTGAGTTTCCAGTGCCTTGGGTCATCTGCATCCTGACTCGTTTCTATCGATTAATCTCAATCTTTCTGTTAAAATCCATTTGACTTGAAGATCAAGAACTAATTTAAACAAATAATAGCTAGCTCTCTCTACTATATCTACATATTTTTATAAAAAATGAACGAAGATCTAAAACTGACAGACTAGTCCTCGTACTCGTGTGAAAGTCTCGAATGAAAATCGAAAAATCTGATCGTGACATCTTTTGCTCTTAAAACAACCTAGTAGAAAAGATGATCGTGGAAGCTGTTACGTTATTCAATGACCAGAAAGAAGAAGACCATTTCTCGCAATCGTCATCGAACTGGTATTGTCGCGAAACGGAAATGGCAGCAGCAGATCGTTAGCGTTCATTAAATTGTTTTTTGCATCCCGCGAAGAGGACGATTTTGTTATCAAAGCGTCGTCTGGTATGTTCGTTGCACGTCGCAGAATACGTCAATAACACTGCGAGATCCCAAGCTGTCCAAACGTTTCGCAAGAAACTAGTCACTGCACAAAACGTTTTTGTTGTTTCTATTGAGCGATGGTGAATCATCGAATAAGTACTGTCATATATGGATGTCATACGCTGATTTTTTTAATTTTCCTTTTACAATTAACTATATACGAGGTTCGTGGTGAGAGTGAATGAATCAATGCCGACCGCACGATCAACAGACAGAATACATCTAACGGGCGAAATCATGTTAGCATGTACGATAATTCTCAGTGGAAAATTACTCGTAAAGACGGTTCAAAGCTCATAGTTACGTCTGTGCAAACAAAGTTAAATAATATGTATCAAATGCTCTCGTGGTAAGTTATATGTCTGTGCAGATACACTGTATCTTATAGCTGTCAAATCATCTAAAAATTTCCACTTCTTATATGTTACGGTTAACGTGATAAAGAACGAAATACGTTCATATTAAGAACGATTCTCTCGAATAATGACGCAATACGTAAAATTTTGCTAATTTTTATCTCTATTGATCGACGAAACAACGGATTCTAAGAAATTAATTTCCTCGAAAAATACAAATTTCATTATTTTGACGAGTGGCAAAAAATTGGATGACAATCGAAAAATAAATGAAACCAAAGGTTCTGTAGGCATAATAGTATTGTTAATCGGATATACTGAAATAGATATTAAACTCGTCTTTAGAATATATTGGAGCTTATAAATTAACAGTTTGCTTGTATTATGAAGTAAGTAAAAATGGCAGCCACTGATATTTTGAGAAATTGAAGGGCCAAATATTGTCGTAAATCAAAATCAAAGTCAAATATTGTCAAAATCGAAGTAAAAGATCCTTGGAGTGTCTCGTAACAATTAGGCGAAAATCGTAGACCATTTGACCAGGTGACATGGTGTCAAAGCCACTTGACGTTCAAGAACTATAGGTAAAAATGCCCATTCTACATAGATCGTTGGTTACCAACTATTATGTTGCACTGCTACGATGAAACTCGTGTATAGTTTATAAACTATAGCTCCTCTAACCCAGATTTATTCAACGATCCCAATGATCATTGGTGAACGTGGAGAGGCAAGGAAATTCAGATGGACGAAAGAGGGGAAAAGGAGGAGGTGAAGGAGGAGGCGATAGGCATGGCCCTGGAACGCGCCGCTCGCTCGTTAACTCGCTTATGGGACGGGTTACGTAACAAGCTTGAAATCTGACATAATACGCGGGTGTCAGCGCGCATACGCGCCGCGAACTTTTACCATTCCCCTGGCTAGAACGCGCTTAGGAAATCCTAGAGTAGCGCGCACTCGCCGTTAATCGGTTTTGTGCGAAAACATGTGGAGTTCTCACGAAATATAACTTGGTATCGAGAATTTGATCATTTGTTTAATAGAAAGACTCTTGATACGAGCAAATGGATTTTAGCGAATCTTGAACAGATGAAAAATCGTATTACGAATTTAGTAGACTCCGGTAGACTCTGAAAAATGTACGTATCTGTGTAAAATTCATCCAAATGTAGGTGAATTTTAGATCGCCTCCTTCGATGTAATGGCATTGGTATCATTTTCGAAATTTAACTCGACGATGTCAGCAGATAGAGGAGGCGTCTAATGGCGAAAATCGTGTTACGCTTAATCGCTTGGTTCGCTGGAAATTTAGCTCGACGAATTCTCGGTTATCTCGTAATCTGCGCGTCACAATAACCGCTAGAAATAACGTTTA
The DNA here is from genome assembly GCA_014825925.1 of Bombus breviceps. Lineage (NCBI taxonomy): Eukaryota > Metazoa > Arthropoda > Insecta > Hymenoptera > Apidae > Bombus > Bombus breviceps. The sequence goes on from CM026189.1 coordinate 11,660,101, forward strand.
AGGATCGCGATCATTTGGTGGCGCGAGAAGAAAAAGACGGAAAAGTGAACGTTGATGAAGAAACCGAAACGTTTTGCTAGATGTTTTCATCGGAAAACCGAGGCCGTGACAGCCGAGGTTGTACGATGACGAGCCTCGCCAGCAAGGAAGTCGTTGTGTCGAGTGTCGATAGCGAAGACTCTAATAAATGGCGTCGCTTGAAATATCTCGTCGATACCAGTCGCAAGGGTGCAAAGCCCGTTGGGAAAGCACAGATACAACGGTTATCTTTGTTTCGTCGATTTGCAGCGACAGAATGAAAAACGATCTTCTTCGCTGTCGATTAAGTTTTTAACACACTCGGTACGGTTAGCTGCTGCACAGCAAAAACGAATATTTTTAACGGCTTCAAATAGCTACATATTTATCTCTAATTACATACTGAATTTTAAAACTGCTTTCCTTTCAAAAGTAGGAGGTGTGACTTATCGTACTGTTCCCTATAGTCTTTATATATCATCCATTAATAAATACGATAAGATTCTTACAAATGTATACACATTGTGTACTTATACAATGACCTTGATATATACGTTAAAAACAAGTTCTCGTATCACACCCTATCGACGACTCCAGGTTAAGTACCGTCTCTTACGGTTGTCTTACCAGAAGCTATTCTATCGTTTTCATTTCACGGGCAGGATCCTCAGAAATCAAATTCCTATTTTTTGCACAATAATTGTTATCGTCATCGACTTCGCAATATGCAGTCGCTAACACGTATGTATAATGTGTATGCTGGACAGTGTATGTGCAATGTACAGGCACGAGTATTCTACTAGCCAGTTAATAACGCGTTTAGATAGCAGAACTCGAATTTTACAATGAAGACACGTGACGGTTTCTCGACACACGTGACACTTGTCTGATTATCTACTCGAGTAAACTATACGATTCGCCTGCATCGCTTCGTTCGTATCCTATTTCCCAACGAGTGAGCACGATTCTCATAAAACAGAAGCAATGGTGGCAGTCCTGGCACACTTACTTAATAACCTTAACACGTTACTTAACACAGCGAATAAATTACAGAAGTTTGATGCCAGAGCGGGATGATTCAGAGCAACGGTTGCGATCTAACGCAGAAACGGCGGTGGTTGGTTGATTTTTCAGCTACTTTTCAACTGCGATTCAGTTGCGAGGTCAAGGTACAATGTATTCGATTCGTCGATTTCCCAACCTCTATCTCCCTTCGTTCTTTTACACCTCGTCTTTGCATCACGCTTGCGCGATTCTTATGTAATAGCATAACTGTTCGATTGCAACAACTTACCTTGCGCTGCTATATGAATACATTTGTGTTACATATTAAGTGCTCGCGTGCACTGCTCGAAACATGGATTATTTACCGGTAGCGATCCATTAGCGGTGATCGAGGGAAAAACGTTCTCACCGAGGCATGAATTCGATCGTGATGTTCGCGATTAAACCGCGTGACGAATAAATATTAGGCTAACTGTTGAGATAATTCGATATATACACAATATTATATATTTTTATTCGAAGGTATATTATGGGGAAATTTATTTAAACAGTATTTATTGCCTGCCAAGAACTTTGAATTTTAATATACGAACAAGCATACTTGTTTCAAATACAAATAAACGTTTTAAAAAAAACTTTCGTATAAAATTGAAAAGAAAAATCATATATATATATATATATATATATATATATATATATATGAATTCTATCATATTTCCATCCAAAAGAAATCTTTTGAGAATAGAAGAACGATGCACGTGATGCTAATTCACGCGCGACATACAAATTAATTATCGTGAACTTTAGACGGAAACCTTTTCAGCTCTTTCCAATCCCACGTACACCATCGCATTGCAAAACTCCAAAATAACACTCTTCGTTTTACCACAAGTTACTTTAGACTTTCAAAGATGAGACGCCTTATTCTTTATTATAATAGTAATTCTAAAAGGATCATTTCTGGTTTCGTATGAAAGAAAACGTCGTGCACCAAACGCTACAGCGACGATGCGGGGCGGGAGTCAGCGTGCAAAAGGTCGACCATTCTTCGTTCCCCTTGGCCGATTTTCCCCTGCGATCGAACAGTGCTCGACTGCCCTTGCGAAATTCTCGGTCCGCGGATTCGCGTTACAGTTCGCGTCGCGGACTCTATTCCGCGATGCAGTTTCGACGACACGGTTGTCGGCCGTGCTCTCGGTTTGCTCCAGAAACCTACTTTTTCGTGCCACCGGTGGCAATGCCAGCCTCCGTTTTCTCGGCTGTTTTCTTACGTGTCACGAATCACGAGTCACGAGGCGCTCCGTGCGTTATATTACGTCAACCGGCCCGGCCAGCACAGCGTGCCGCTTTCGCACTGAACCTCCTCCTCTTTTCCCAGGATTTACTCACTACCGAATGCAAACTGGACAGAGAATTACGTAGAATTTTTTTAGCAGCGGGAGATTCCGCTCCTGAATTCGTTTCCGATTTGTAATCTCTCGAGAATTTTCTCGCTTTCCGTTTTAGAAGTAGCTTATAGCGTCGTTGGAACTTGTAGCAAAGAACACGATCCTTGCAAATTTTTTTTAGCAAAGAGTAAATGCACGATATAAAAAGTAGAAAAGTCGTTATAAATGTACAGATATACGAACATGCGTACAAATGTATGTACTAGGTTGTCCGAAAAGTTTCTTTCGCTTCATAAGGCGATAATAGATGAACAACAATTTCTGGTTCAAATTATTTTATTGAATTATTTGTATTATTATGTTCGTGCATAATTCAATAAACTGATACAAAACCAAAAAACATTGTGCGTCTATTATTTCCTTATAAAACGAAAGAAATTTTTCCGACAACCTAATACGATAGAAGGAATATTACAAAAATCTTTTTCATAGGAAAATGAACTTGCAACCGGTCCAACCATTGCAATAACAATTCCGCGAAGTTCAAGTGGATTTTTTTTTACCGTAGAAACGTCCCGTTCCCGTCCCATCCTCGAGAGAGCAAGTAGGGCAGTACGTCGCGTCGTGGCGAATCTCACGCCGCGCAGCCTTTGTCCCGTTGTTGCCGCTTAGTCTCGCTATTTCTGGTCCGGCCAGAAGCTTTTTGTTTATTCCGTTCCTTTTGCAACGACCCCGATGCAACCCCCGAGCCATCGCCGGTCGCACCCTAGAAACGCGCGGCGCCGACACGAACCAGGCCACGTACCCTACGGAACCGGCCAATTTCAGAGACGGAATTAGGCTTCGTAAAGGCGCTCGTTATTCGCGCCGCTGCCCTTCTTCGACCCTCTTCTCCTCTTGCACGCGGCACCAAGCTTCCTTTGGTCTTCAGTAGGTTACTCGGCTTCTTGGAAGTATTTTAATCCGGGAGGAAATTAAACAATTTTTAAAAAATCTTCGCTATCGTGTCTTATGATTTTAACCAACAACTATAAAATAAAACTACCTAACTATAATAACTACAATATGATGTATATGTAACAGAGATGCCATCGCAATTCAGCATTATGATTTAGTTTACATGTTTTTAGAAACATAACTCATCGGTTTATCAGGTTAAAAGATGTAGATAAGGCTTTTGATAAGTTTTTTTTTTAATTATTTTATTTTAAATTTTACAATTTGTCCAGTAGGACATTTGGTAAAATGTTTTAACTTAGTGAATAAAATATAGCACGTGGATGGTTACCCCCAGCGGGGTTCTATCATCGTGTTTATTAGGTTATATCCTTTGTGCTTTTTTTTTTTGACAAGTCGACGAAATTTTGTGGAAATCAAAGATGTAATTATTGAGAGAAGCAGTGTTTTAATTATGTGACGAGAACATTATTTTTGAAATTTTGAAGAAGACGAAGAAGCGCACGTTTAGCTCCAAATAATATTAAACTAACTGAAAAGACGATATTGGCAATGTACATATGGAATTGATCGACAACATACGAAATCTTAAAACTGCTTTCCTTTAAAAAAAATAGCAGATATGATTCATAGCGTGGTTCTCGTCTGGTATCATGTGAATTTGTGAATAATTCAATTGTGTCAGATTGTCCAGGTATACGATTCCCGAGAGCAAGTTGCTCAGACAGCTTCCGTCGTCCCGTTACTTGGACCAGCAGTGTCAACCGATTCGTCTCTTTAGCGCCGCGCCGCACCGCGGTCCGGGAAATGTAGTACATTGAACGGTACCACTCGAACGGACGCCATTCGACAAAGTTGCACTGGCTCCCGTTCGAATTCAATGTTATATTACTCGAACTGTTCCATGGTAAATGTTGAAAATGACAACGTGAATTCTCGCTCGCCATCTATATGCTGACGTGCTAGTTACAAGAAAGAGTAACTAGAAGATATTGCTAGACATGTTCCTTCCATGTGTGTGCAATAAAGGTTTTTCGACTCCGGAAAGTGTGGTATTTTTATGCAAATAATAAAGTAATAACTATCACGATACTACCTCTGAATATAGAAACAACAACAGTTGTTTTTACTTTATACATTATACAACTTCTCTTTACTTTATACATTTCGAAATCAAAATGATGATCTAACATAGCGACTTACATAGGTCAGTCAATAAGCAAGTTGCATGGCTTCTCAAATTTTTGTTCCAAAAGAGACAATTTAATTGCTACTGTAGTCGTAGGTGGCTATATATGTAAACGTAACATTGCAACTGATGTGTACTATGTGTGAACTCGATTGCTACGGTCAGATATTACGGTCTGTTAAACATGGAGCATCGTGTAACAAACAAATATGACATCGCATTGCGAGAGAAAAACATGATCGAGTAACATTTTTCGTTTTATCAAAATTACATCTTTTTATTCGGTTTTAGAATTAAATACGTATTTTGGACATTTCAAAAATATTGATTTATAAGCTTAATTCCCATATTTAAATTCTTTTTCCATTCGTTCATATCTTTTTTCTTTTAGAGCAATGTGGTAGAAAGTCGTTTATTTGTTTATTGACTGAGTCTGCCTAGAGATTGAGTCATCTTCAACTCATTTTCCAACATATCGACGAAAACAACTTCGCCGCGGAGTTTCTGCATTGTTAAAGAGTCGCGCGAGTGTCTTGGAAGTGTGTCGAGGAATCCGGACAGTTTGATACATGCCTATTTATAGGAATGAAGATTCATTACGCGAGGTCCCGTTTCGCGTGTATCGGCGGCTCGTTTTAGCGTTGTGCAACATCGTAACATAATATTTCCCGCGAGCGTGCTAGTCGCGAGACGTTGAGAAAATTGCTTTCCACTCCGATCCTTTTTCGAAGTCTCAATGGAGAAGATTCCTGCGTGGTCCCCCGATAATGTATTCATTCAACGATACATAGTGGCATACATGTATAGTATACACTACTGTTCATGAGTGTACAAACATTAAAGTAAATTTTTGGCAATACTATATGAATTTTTATTATAATACAAATTGATAGTAAATTAACCCTTAGAGTGCTATGGACGCATATATGCGTCTGGCGAAAGCCATCGGTGTGGACTAAGGACGCATATATGCGTTTGTCAATTTTTCCGAGCATCTACGCACGAGTAATAATATTACGTTTGTGTGAGATAAATATAAATGCATTTCGATGTTAATGCCGCGTTCGAAGAAACTGTCTTTGAGAGAATATTGGTCTACGGACGAACTGTTCAAAAGCAATATTTTCCGCAAAACAATGGCACGAGATCGATACATGGTGTTATTACAAATGTTGCACTTTAACGATAATGATACAGCAAGCAGCTTCGGAATGTCAATTATACTGGTACAATCCCCTTTCGCATAAGATTCGTCCGTACGAATATACAGAGTGTTATTCTATATTTTCGACTTCTTTTTTCGCGTAGAATCATCCCCTTTCCGCTTGTACCACCAGTTACCAACCACCCTGTATATCTCATAAATGTATTCACTTTACAAAATCATTAAGCCCACACTTTTAATCCTTAGAGTGCTATGGACGCATATATGCGTCGGGCGAAAGCCATCGGTGTGGGCTAAGGACGCATATATGCGTTTGTCAATTTTTCCCAGCACCTACGCACAAGTAATAATATTACGTTTGTGTGAAATAAATATAAATGCATTTCAATGCTAATGCCGCGTTCGAAGAAACTGTCTTTGAGAGAATATTGGTCTACGGACGAACTGTTGAAAAGCAATATTTTTCGCAAAACAATGGCACGAGATCGATACATGGTGTTATTACAAATGTTGCACTTTAACGATAATGATACAGCAAGCGACGATCCTTTAGCAAAAATACGACCGGTAATCGATAAATTAAAGATTTTCTTTTCGCAGTCATTTGCACATTACGAAAATCTAGTTGGAAAGTTTAGTTTTCCAATTTATTGTTTTCTAGTTTATTACCCAAATTCTCGTTTATTGTAAATTTCAATGTTTATAATAAATAATTAATACTAAAAAATAGCGCTCTCGAATCATTTAATCTCGTGCAAAAGAATTACTATAACTTATTAGGATTTGCGCTTTGAATAGTCAATCGACAGAGTTCGGTCTAGCGAAAAAGTATTCCGCCCACAGCGATCGTCAGCGCTGGCCGCGCGCCGTCCGCACGGACCGCATAGGCCTCGAGTATTCAGCACTCTAAGAGTTAAAAAGTGGAAGCAGTATTTACCACCTTTTTATGGAATTAATAGATAATATTAATTTAAAATCTTAACAATGGTATATTATATGGTATATAATGTTATATATTATATCTTTTTCTACAATCACATTAATGAACTCGTTGATTTTAGATATCACTCCTTGAAATAATGTTTGTAGTTTTAAGTTAGTTCTTTAAATAGCGAAACTATTTCACAGCCTTTGGTAACGACGTACGTCGATTTTGTTATTGCATATTGGTTTTTAAAAACCAATTTAATCATATCATAATAGTCTAATATTTCGATGATAGAATCTTGATGATCCATTAACTATAGGACACTGCCAATGGGAGCAAGATTAGACACGTAAGTAATATTTTTAGTAGAGAAAGAAATTTTATAAAAAAGAGTACGTAAATCAGGGAAAGCGTGGGTGCTCGGAGGAATAGTATGTAGTTCGTCATCTCTCTCGGCTCAGTTCGGCTAGCTTCGCCGCTTATGCAACAGTCCCGCGTCCTATGCACGTGCTTGCGACCACGTGGACATTGGTCACGTTACGCTGGCCAATATCACTGAAAATGGAATTATTCTTACGTAGCCGCGTAAGCTCGTAACGACAAAACCTGTCGGACCCGTAGAGGCCACGATGACCGACACGTGAACATCACTTTTGGATTGCCGGGTCTTTTTTCTTCTTTTCTTCGATATTTTCTATTATCGTACTGTCTATTACGTCCTAACTGTGATTTAACATGCAGTTACATTTGCAAATTGTAAAGCCCGGCAGGAGTTTGTAACAAGCAACGACTGAGAGAGAGCAGAGGTACGTATGTATTTAGAGCGACGCAATGGTATCGTGGTATTTCGGTATGTTTTGTAGGAACGAAAATTTCATTTTTATTTGCAGTGGAGTGATTGGTGCTGAGGTTTCGAGCTTTCGAGCTTCAGATTTATGGAATTAGGATATGAAAGAACAGTTCGGGCACGTGTTCTGATGATTCCTTCCTACTTTATCTGAAACAAGAGTAAGAAATAGAAAAATATCTTATGCAGAATGGTTGGTAACTGGTGGTACAAACGGAAAGGGGGTGATTCTACGCGAAAAAAGAAGTGGAAAATATAGAATAAAAATTTTTCGTTCGTGGCTTCGTTTTCGAGAAAATCGACTTTGAATTTTCGCTCGGTACGCGTGCAATTTATCACGTCTCGTTATAAAGTGGATATTATCGCAGTTTAAGTTTGTCTTTGCCGTAACGGAAAATTAGGAATACATAATGAAATAACATGAAGTAATCGTAAAGTTTATTATTACAAAAATTGCTGAAAAAAAAAAGAAAAATTGTTATTCTATATTTTCGACTTCTTTTTTCGCGTAGAATCACCCCCTTTCCGCTTGTACCACCAGTTACCAACCACCCTGTATAATACAACAAGGGAGAAGATTACTAATCGATTTTCATGATTTTGGCTATTATAATAATTCTAGTAATAATTATAGTAATTCTACCGTCGATCTAATCTGGCGATCGAATCTACGATTGTAAAACAAGGAATGAAGAAATATCGCGGAGAGGGAACGGTTTGTGGATATGTTGAAACGGGATCATGTCGAGAGAAATGTTCGATTGCGCTCACGACGTGCGAATGCGGAGCATAGAACGATATATTATACGGCGTAGTTAAGACGATAATTATATGCTGAAAGCGTTGCCATTATCTAACCATAACTACTCCTACCTAGATACCGTACACAATGTGTTTGGATTGGGACCTTTAACAGAGTTTTCGTTGCCCAACGCAGTTGCCCGTCCATGTTGCAATCCAATGAACGAGCTGAATTGTCGTTAACGGTAAATTATAAGACAAGAAGTTATTCAGCTCTGTATGTTCGAGATCTAGTATGTATTAATTCGCTCGTCCCCGATGCATCCTAACGGGTCCCCGGATGTCGCCCAATTTCGTTTAATAGCATTGTAATGTCGTTTGCTGTCGATATTCGCAGAACGATGAATGAAAGATGCTTTTAAGCATGTATTTATGCTTGTTCTTGTGTATAGGATATGCTAAAAAGACACCGTTTGAAGTATGTCAGATCAAGTCAAGTAGCGTAAAAAAAAGAATTGGATATTCCATATTAAATCAAAATCGTCTAACTAAGAACAGAACCGAGACGAAGACCATAGATACGATATAAATATTTATATAAATTTGACGATCCGATGGAAACGATGACGTACGCATGGCAAGTGTTTCCATATAAACTCCGAGAATATTTATACTTAGTTTATAGGAATTGAAATCTGATCGCAAGTGTTCGACTCTTAAATATTTTCCTATCTTCAAATCCAAAAAAAAAAAAAGAAGAGTTTTATCAAAGAAGCTGAAATATCGAGAATTTCGCAGCGTATTTTGCGATTTCTCAGTACTACAGCAGTTAACACGAATGGCATAGCCTGTGAAGTGGCGAGAGCCTATTATGTCACAACTCCTAGTTGCAGTGGCAAGGTACAGACAGACCGTGAACCTAAGTGCAGTCAGCACGTTGCATGGTCGCACGTGACTGGTTCTGCGAGTGCAGCCTTTTCTACGTTCCTTCTTTCCTTGCCTTCCGATCGATTTTCCTCGTCACGCACGATCGCTGTTTCACGTTTCTGCTTTATTCATCGACTTTTCCGCAATTTGGAGCAAGATCTTGTCGCATAATTCGCGTAGGGAGATTGTCAGTTGTTTACGATTCTGAGACTTGATCGCGATAATGCTAAATATTTAATATTGTATAGCATATATTATATGTTTTAACACATTTTTAACGCATACAGTATATACGATCAGAGTTTTCCACGCGTGTTTCGATACTTTTCCGAGCCTATGTGAATGTTACAAACTGTAACTATAATTCATTCCGTGCATACGTATTAGCCCAACCGCAGGTAGCAATAAAATCTCGCTATCGATAGCAAAGGTATCTCGTAGCATGTATTGGCGAATAATCTTATCTAAATACCAATGAATCGTCGCAATCCGCCAAGGTGGATCAGTTTCCCGCCTCCATCAGCTTGCGTAATCGAATTCCGTTAGTCTCGCTTTCTTCTTCCAACGTCGAGCAATAATATCGGGCACGACGATTAAACGTTCAGGACGACTGAATACGAGGCAGGAAAAACAGTGAAATCGCCTGACCCCGCCGAGGGACCACGATGTCTTCGACCCTTAAATCCAATTAACAACGTACCCTTCGGCTCAAGCGCGATAAATAATCGTGACTCGTACCCCTGTGGGACTAAATGCCGTCAGAATTTGTTTCGTATCTGTTTCGTGGCACGAAATACGTTTCTATACCACTACACGACGTCCAATTTTGCGTTGGAGTTCGATTCAATTTCACGCGATGGATTCTCGTTTCGCTACGTTGTTTCGTAATGTTAGTATCGAGAGTCCTTGAGTTTAATAGAAGCAAAAAAGGGAAAAGTTCAATGTGAGATTGGGTTAACATGGTTGACGAGGATGTTGTTCTTATTTTTCTTTTTTATTTACATTTGCCTATCTTTCTCGCAGTTGTTAGAACTTTCTTTCTATCAAAGCTTGTCATTTGTCATTGATTAAAAATGCTGTAACGAAACTTTTCTTGCACACCTTTCTGATATATTTCTAATCTTTACATTGACACGAGTTTTCTAACCTTTAGAAAACCACGATACAGTTTTTAGGTCTATAAATTTCTACAAAATTTTTCTTTCAATCTTTGCTATGCTTTTTTTTAAAAGAGCTTCTTTTTCGATATTTTTTATATTTTCACATATTTCGGCTAATGTGTTAAAGTACGTTTCAAGAAAATCTTTAAACAATTTTACGAAATTTCCATTTACACTAAAGTTCATCCATATTTAAATGTACACAAATTTTGTAATTTTTGGAAAATTATAATACGATCTTCCTACTCTCTACCAATCTATAGTACTTTCACGTATTTCTTTTGAAGTTTCCCAATTTCCAACGTAATGCTCTATCGATTAGATAGGAATTTCGCGAAAGACATTCGGTTGTATAGCAGGAAAAAGGGGATTTCGGTTCGTAAAATCGTTCACGGTTCAGATGATACGCCCGACTGCAGGCAAGAGTGCTGTTGAGGCACACGTGCGCGCAATTAGTCTAACATAGGGCGCGCGTATGACTCAAGCCAGCAGAAAAGTTGAGCAAGAAAGTTGCCTGGGTATCATACAAACGTTTTCCTTTATTGTTCGTGCAATATTATATATTTCTTTTTTAAAACAACAACATTTATACACCTTGTTTTTATCATTTTTAAATTAAATTTCTATTCATATAATATCAAGTCATAAAGGAATATATTATTTTAAATATGTAAAATGATATTTCTAATTATCGCTATAATTTAATAAATGCGAGAATGTTAATAAATAAATCATTGTCATGTACAAAAATATTAAAATCAGGATTGATGGCCAAATGAATTGGGCTTATGAGGGCGAGCGTAATGCTGTTCCATTATGCTTTTGTTCTACGACGTGGTTTATTCCTTCCTTTGCTCGATGAGGTAACGGCGCACTCATCGTCGCTGTCGTCCGAGGTCTCCGAACAATCGCAACCCGAACACGAGCACAGAGACGATGACGAACGTCCTGAAACAGTCACGATTTTCCAATCAATCTTGTGCAAATAGATGCTGATCGATTCGTGAGAATTCAAATACAAATAGTAATTCGTTAAGAGTAAAAATGATTTACTTGCCTGATTGAGGAATGAAAATCAAATAAGATGTTGTAGATGTAATTTTAAGAAAAGCTTCTTTTTTATAAAGAAGAAAACTTACTTTTCCTACGTCGAGGCTTTTTCTTTGAAGAATTGGTCTTCGAACTTGACTTGCATAACAATGTCATTTGTTTCTTTGATCTTGTCTTACTTTTTCGTCCTTTGGGTGTACTTCTACAGGTGCAGTGACTACAATTTGAATGATCACGCTTTGGACGATTGCAATTTCGACGATCGCAATTTCGACGATCGTAATTTGAATAACCGTAACATGAACATTCGGAGTCTGAGGAAGACGATGATGTCGAAGAGGACAAAGAAGTCGAGAGTTCTGTGCTGTCCGCCAATCTGGTGATCTTACAGCAGCAGCTTGAACTCGATGCGCTGTTTAATTTCTTCTTTTGACCCGAGTTCCTGCAACTGTTTCGCAACTTCTTTTATCCCTTCGTTACTGAATCTCTAATTACGAAAATTTATTAATTATTTGCTGAAAATGTCATAGAGCAAAATATTGTGGAATAAAATATCCGTTGAAATGTATATGTATAATTTATAAGTATGAAGATAATTTTGTTAATTAAATGAAAGATCTAAAGATAAAAAGTATTGTTTATTAAGTCACGTGAACATTTCTCAAACTTTATTCGTGTTTGAAATATTTAGGAAGATAGCTCTGTTAAATCCGCTGTCGTTGTAACATAAACATTTTTCCTATTTGTTGATGAGTTTCTTACGAGTAGAAGGACGATGGGGCAAAATAGAGTAACGTTCACTGTTGGAGGATTTAGCAGAAAGTGTTTGTTAAAAATTTCAAAAATTGAACATAAAATATTGTAAAATATTTAAAAATAATTGCATACAACTGAATAATCAACATACACGTTGCTTGTTAAAATCGGTATATTCTAACAAAACTTTCTTATTTAGTATTTTATACCATAAGAGAGCTCTAGAAATGCGGATGGGATTATTTAGATGCGATTTATAATGGATCAAGTACAAAATAAAAGAAACAGGAAGCGTTACATTGTACTAAATATCAGGGGGTGTTCCAAGATTTATGGTCAGAAGTGATGTACAATACGATTATAACGTAAAAATGAATACGGACAAGAGAAAGTTAGGATTTATATTATTTATTGAACATCTCTCACCTCATTTTATATTTATTATGTCAATGAAGTCGTACAATCGATAATAATTAAATCCGACGTCGGATTAGGACCTTAAAATGTTATCACAAACACTCACTTACTATGTTTATTTATTTATTTTTGTTATTCATTATTATTTATCTAGTATATTATAATTGTAATACGTGTCAAAACTGAAATAAAGCAAATCAAAAAGCGGTGATGATATTCTTTCTTCCTATTCCGTCACTCGAATAATTTCCGTTGCAAACTGTTTCGATTCTTATGTACACAATTCTCACCTTTCTCAAGCCATGTACTTCTTATATATATATATATCTAGGCAATACATCGGCGGTATATTCAAATTTCAAATACATCCGATGTTTGCTTTCGATTAAATATTTAAATGAAAAGAAGAATACAATAATAAAAGTAATAATGGATTAAAAAATGATTTACGTGTGAACTATCGCGTGCAATATCTACGCCATACGAATGTTATCCGCATTTTTAAAAGTAATCAAACTCTCTGTTTGTTCTTTCGCAAATTTTCGAATGTTTCTCCTCGAAGTTCATTGTAACTAGATATCAATCGTCGATCGACGTAAGCTATCACGGTGAAATGATCGAAGATCGGTACAGTTAGCGCAAAAGTCCCGGTCATGTGGAAAACGTGCTTGTACTTAGTTATGCAAGCGAACAATGACGCAATTCTGATCCGATCGGGCTCGTTACTGAACCGATCCCTGGGAAATCTTGAATTACACGCTTTATACGCGGCCAGAGGAGCTGAAACTCCACTGCACCGTCACGTTAATTTCTTCGTTTCTATCGATAACCGGTCTGGCCTTGCTTCACTCGGTTTATGATTCTGAAAATACGATATGATACCGAGTTATGGTATATGTCGCATTGTGACAATTCTACTTAATTCTCGAACAGAAACTTATTATGTGCAACCTACGGGAACTCTTATAACGATTATACAATAGATTGGATATACAAATTTATGCAAATTTATATTTTTCTCAATGTAATATAAAAAGTAGAACCTAGGTAGTCAATTGTTTTATTTATTAAATATTACAACGAATACTATATTTTGTATAAAGTCCATAACAGTATCCATAATGAAACCTTGCGAGGTGCCCTAATCTCTGCTAAATAGTTAAACAAACAAGGCTCAAAGTTTGATAATTCCGCTAGGAATAGTCACATACACATGGAAATGAGAAACAAAGTTGAGGTGTACTTTACTGGGATAGCCGAGGGGTGACTCGACCTCCTTAAGGCGCGTGAACGAGGGTGTTAGAAGTTTATGGATGAGGGGAATGACGTGACTCAGCCTCGAGGATGACGTAAGAAAGTAAGGGACCAAAAGGGGATCAGGAGAACATCCCACAAACTCGTATCTTTAAAAACCTTTTCCGGTTTCGAGCCGCACTCGAGCATATGCTGATTTGAGAATACGCCCTGAGTCAGTTTCTTAACTTGCTACAATAACCGGCAACCAGATTTACATAAAACTTTGCCTTTGAGAATGAATTCCATGTGAAAGGGAACCGATCCGTCTTCGTGTGACATTTTGCCTGTCGTTGCTTTCATTTACTAGCACGTTGTTCACTCTTGCTCTCGTTCCAATTTCCTAACCAAGCGTGGAGGCATTAAGATATTCAAGAGTCTACAGTCTACAACTTTTAAAAGATCGATTTATATAAAAAGTATTAGTTATATAAAAAGTATTAGTAAAGTTATAAAAAGTATTCGCGCGCTATTATATTTATCATGAATGGTCGTAAAATTAACGTTACCAGAAAAGTTACGCCTTCTAACAAGGGATGAAACTTTAAAAGTCAAAGTGGCGAATCAACAGAACTTGTGCTTATCTATTCTCCTGTGATCTTCATACGTTATCCAATACTTGGACCAGCGTTTTACTCGCCTTTCAAAGAGAAACGCGATACTAAATGGAGAAACTCGATGTCACTAAGCATCGAGAATCCCCATGAGTCTCCGGCCGATTGTGAACGATTTCGTTTCTCGATGGTGAACAGAGAACGAAAGCGTGTGGCAGTACACTCTGTCGCCGGTGAACAGGTACAATGGAATTAGCTAGGACAGGTTAACGGATAATGGAAATATCGGGCCATTGTCGCATCGATCTTCAATCTGTCACGCGGCGCGGACGTCAAAACGCGAGACAAAGCGATCGCGTCTCTGCGAATGACAGCCACGGATGTATATATGAATGGACGTCGCGTGCCATTATAATGGACATTCCAGGCCGGCATTCCGCAAAGTGTCCGGAACAAGTGGGGGCAGCGTAGAGGGCGAGGACACTCGTTCGTAGAACTGTCCTCTTTCGTTCGATCCAACTGCTTACTTCTTCCATTTTGACGTAGTATTAAACTGAATTGCATGCAAGGGCAACAAATAAATTTTCGATTCGACTATTCGAGGAATGAGACTATTCCAGCGATAAAAGTAACGTAAGAACGGCAAATAATGAATTCCAACGATAAAAAGGTCAGCGTAGAGACACTAAGAAGGAAAATTGTAGCAATAACGAAGACGCAAGGATATGAAAATGAAGGTTCCAGTAACAAAGAATAAGTACAAAGTATGAGATGTATACAAACGAAAAAAGTGAATTTCAAGAGTTAACTTCGTCGTTAATATTCTCGAAACTAAAAGCGTTTTCGGGAAAAGAATCAACGCTGGTTCTGTCAACAAGAGGAATATATACTCGTTAACTTAACAATTTTCCTGCAATTAGTCGTGATACAATGCATAGGAATAGAAATAAAAATGACTTTGTGTTATAAAAATACGTATAGTTTTGGGTAATGCAACATGTACATTAATAACGGCGAATGTATCAAGCGATATTTAACTTTAATTTCAACTATATCCTTCGTTTCACAAGCACGGCAATCCGTCCATTTACATCTTCGTTAACGCGTTCACAATCCGAGACTCATCGGTGTTCGGGGAAGTAGAATTTCCCAAAACCAACGAAGACGCTTTCACAGTCGATTGAAGGATCCCGTCAGAATCCGATTAACGAGAACTGTTTTTCGCCCGAGGATTTTTCGCTTCGAACCGAACCGAATCCATGTTGGATTCCTGGTGAACGGAGTCCTTTGAGAAGTGGCCGAGCATCAAAGGACTTTCTTATGCGTTTACGTGGAACTCGGTAATAGGAAGATGACGTTTATGAGACGGGCGGTGCAACAAGAAAACGCGAGCTATCTTTATCTCCAGCAGACGCTCATGCATCCGGTCGCTCTTTTCATTCGTTCCCTGTCGTTCCTTCTCTTCCATCGTCGTCCTCATTCCTTTCGTTTCTACCACGTCCCTCGCGTCGTTGTCGCCTCTTTCGGATCTTCGCCACCCAGACGATTTATTTTCCTTCTTTCTTTCAGTCCCTTTGGAAAGTTCGGCCCACCTGCAGAATCTGCGTTCTAGAATTAAACTCAACTTAGTTTCAGTTGCATGAAATTTTATAAAATATTTGACAGGTCCGATGGTACGCAATTACACGAGATATTCCATCGTCGAAACGAAGATGCGTACTTCAGGATTAAACTTCATCTAACCTGGAGTCGATGAAATTTCCATCTTACAAAGAATTCAAGGAATTTTTAATCACAAAAATTGTTCGTTTGGGATTAAGGAAGTGTAGGTGTTAGTTGATAATAAAGGTGAAAGACGGAATTCAGAATGGAGCAAGCTCATTTACATTATTCCTACTTGCATTATTCGTAGATTACAGTGTTTACACGATCGGTAAGTTTATTCTTGAGTTCATTCTCGCTCCATCTGTCGACGTATACGGGACTCCCTTCGATGCGGTAACATTTCGTTTTCTTATCGAAGAACTTGTATCATTATTAAGCAACGTTATTTATATAAGGTTTTATCTCTGAGAGCGACAAACATGCTCGGCGAGAATTACATTTTTTATCAATATTACATAACTGTACAGAAGAATTATCGTAACCGATGTACGTAACACGTTTTACCCGCTAATGAATAAGCAGAACTGAAAAGATTTTTAAAAAGAAGGACTCAAGTGCTGCGAAAAGATCTTTCTTGAAATAACGAGAACCTTTCGATCCACAGGTGCTTCACATGTAGCAATCTTCAAAAATCGATGCAGCCAATAAAAAGGAAAAGAAAGAAATAGGAAATGAAATCGAAACAACTATGATATGTATATAAAATATACAGCAACAAATATATATTCGCAATTTGTAAATTTTACATTTCCTTTGCAATTCTTCTCTCAAGCAAAGGATAATAAAATAAGAGAAAACATGCGTTGCTGATTGGAAGTGGATTATGAAATGGATTATATGCGAATGAATTTGTTACACAATCTAGTGAAGCGTAAAAATTATCTTCAAGGATATAGGGTATACAATGGTGTATACAAAATTAGTGATTTCAAAATGTAGCTACATTTTTTTATTAGGTAGTTATCTCATCTGTTTATCCTGTACCAAAATAAAAATTCACTTCAATTCAATATGATTTGCGTACAAAAATAATTCTTTCCGACATATCGATGCAAATATCTCAGTACATGTCGTGAGGAAAAATGCCATTGAAAATATTCAAAATGACAACATCCATTATTATAAAAAAAAAGAAACAAGAATCCAAGTAATCGATCATGAATAATTATACGCGGGACATTTCTTCCCCAATAGTCCCTATTATCGAACGCGGTGTCGCGTTTTGATCGTACACGCTACGGGCCATTCACTTTCGTTTCGTCGGGGTGGTTGCACGATGCGTCGCGCGACGCAAAGAGGGTTGAAGCGGCTGGCGCAGCCGCGCTGACCGTTGTCCGGCCGCTAGATCGCGGATTATCCTCGCACCTGCACGATCGTGAGGAGCAAGACAGCGGTGTGAACGAAAAAGAGGGAGAGTTGCAGTCTGGTGAACCTGCTGGAAAAGACAATCAAACAAGATAAGGGGATCACGAGTTGCAAACGGGGAGTCCAGTGAGTAATACACCCACCCACTTTCAACCAAGTATACTGAACCAACGAACTGTTACGATGAAAAAGGAGTTAGGAATAATCATTACAATTGTTAATGCAAACGATCGGTGAATTAATATTAATATTAATATATTGGTTATTTAGTTCGAAGCTTATATTCTCCAAATGTTAATTAAAGCTGGTAAATATTCTTGATTGAACATAAAATGGCGAGAATATTTAATTTACATAGTACTATATGTTTCCATCATTCAGAAATGTCGATTTAAGGGTAGGAAACAAAGTTACGAATCATAATGTAGGTTAAATGGAAAGAAACGAACGAGCAGGTGTTCAATACACGGAATCAGAAGCTCCCTGCATAATTAATAGTTTGCGGCGATCTTCGTGACAATCGGAAGTTACCGATCGATAGTTACGAATGACTTTTCGCTACCCCTGTATTTCATTAAAAATTCTTCGTAGTTTGTATTAGTTTCCAATCCATAGTATGCAAACGTTGAAATCGTTTGCCCTTTACGTCTTGAAGGCATCCTAAAGTCCGAACTATCGTTTTTATAAAAACATTGCTTTGAACTGAATACGATTTGGTATCGAAATTTCCTTAAAAATACTATTTTTAGGGACCCTAACTGCTATTAATATGAGCCGATAAATGTAAAAGATATACAGGGTGGTTGGTAACTCGTGGTACAAGCGGAAAGGGGGCGATTCTACGCGAAAAAATAAGTCGAAAATATAGAATAAAAATTTTTCGTTCGAGGCTTTGTTTTCGAGAAGATCGACTTTGAATTTTCGATCGGTACGCGTGCACCTTATCACGTCTCGTAACGGAAAATTAGGAATACATAACGAAATAATATGAAGTAATCGTGAAGTTTATTATTACAAAAATTGCTGAAAAAAAAATGAAAAATTTTTGTTCCATATTTTCGACTTCTTTTTTCGCGTAGAATCGCCCCCTTCCCGCTTGTACCACCAGTTACCAACCACCCTGTATATGCTTAGCACACATGTATTAAAACAGTCTAGAAGTAAAATCAAAGTGATAGTAAAAGATAGAAATTATATAATTCTGGACAATTCAGGATTATGCTGTTTATTATTTTTGAAAATTTGATCATTTTCCAATTCCTGCTGGTTCTCGCCGAATCACTCAGAGAATGTCAATAGTCATAACTTCTATCGTGGAAACTTTCCTGAGAACCTTTTACTGTCAACTTCCTCGAGCCACCCACTCCAACCGCGCCACCCCTGTTTAAGAAAGTGGGAAACGCGAGCAACGTAAATTATCGGTCGCGTAAACGTACCGGGTCGCAGTAGAGTAGATATTACGACGTTCACGAAACTCATGCCGACCCGTAACGTCCATCCTAAACGTGCACATTCTCGAGGGATCGTGTGGAGGCCGCAACAAGTCCCTCGAGTGTGCTCAAGACCGACGATCCTGGCATTGACTCTCTGTCTCTGGACGCACCGTGTATTATTTAACGCGCGGTAGATCAATGGCGTCTTATGGATCGGCCGGACGGTGGTTTTCCGCGATGGCGCGTAGTGTTTTCGCGATGGCGACGCACTTGACCACGACTATTCGACCAGCAACCTGGAACACCGCATGAAGTCAACGTTGATCCTGAACTCACGAATCCTGAAATAGACTTGCGATAGACAAGATGCTTGCGAGTTTCAGGCGCGTGTTCAAGTGTTCCCTGCCAACGTGTCGCAATTTCCACTTTCCAGGGATGGAGAAGGCAGAGTCCTCCAACGAGGACGATAGCAATACCGAGCTGGAGGACCGGGACCCCAACAGCTTGAACAAACACCTTCAGGTACGTTGTTGATAAAACATCATTTATTATGGTTCTTTTATTCTTATCATGGTATTTACATTGGTTTTGTGGGAGAAAGGTTGGGGAATAAAACGGGAAGAAATTCTTACATTTTTATTCAAAATATTTGTTTCTTATTTACTAGTGATATTTACTAATAAATTGTCAGCATTTTATTTACTAAAGAAATAGATTTTAAATAGATACTTTTTTACCTACTAAATGTTTAAATAGTTTTTATACTTTTGTATATCGTATCCGCGCGTTCTGTGTATTTTTGCACCATTAAATGGTGCGTAAACTCATAAAGATGCACGGTATAGCCATAAAGATTAAATTATAAATGTTTCATTATAAATTTTTCTCGCATATAAATTTGAGCTTATTATGCGAACAAAAACTAGCAAATAGCAGAGAAAATTGATGAACTTCTATTATATGAACTGTAGTTATGTGAACTATTTATTTTCGAATAAGTTAAAATAAACGGACTGCAATTGCTCTTGTTAGGGTGTTTTAAGTTTTAGGATTAAAAGATTAGTTTATTTATGAGTGTCGTATTGGGGAATCGAAAGAGTAGAAAGATAGAAAGACCTGATAATTTATTTATGAAAAGAATACGTTTTTTTTTTATCGAGATAAGTGTCGTGATTACGAATTAAACACGCGAACTTGAGTACGGGGAAGTACGTATAGATACAGTAACCTTGGCATTTAAAGAAAGGCTGCTTGTCGTAGTTTGTAGAACATCTCGACTTACTCTAGAACTTTTAAAAATATCGTTCAACGAATTCTAAATGAACAAAGCAGTAAAAAGCAGGGAAAAGTGAATGAGCCAGAAAGACAGTAAAATGAAATTCTAGCTTAAAATTTGGAATATATGTCGTTAAGAAAACATTAATTGTGACGATTATTGTTATAATGCAGGTGATGTGGGATGATGTGATCGGGGAACCGGAAGGAATACGCAGTCCGGAGTGCGCGTGGCGTCTAAGCGGTCACTGCTTCCGGTTGTCCAGAAGCTGCTGTTACGTGTTTCTCTCGGTCCTCATATCTCCTTTACTCGCCCTTTGCTTCGGTTTTACGTTTGCCTGCCTCGCGTTTCAGGTAAGTCGTCGACCTTTTTCTCTATTTTCTGATCGATCAATGCTACCCACCGTTCTTAGCCTCTCTACACAATACAACCATTATACGAACATTATCGCGATGCTTACGATTATTTTTGTTTCTCAGCCTACTGGAAATGTAGGTCGTCGCTTTACTATCGACTTTCAGTGGAAGAATTTCTTTCTTTCTATATTATTTTGTATAAAGATTTCTTGGAAGTTTCCGTTCTTTTTTTTTTTTCAAGCGCACGTTTATACAATACTTAATATATCAATACATTGACGTACGGACCATGAAAAGTATTATTTTTTAATCACAATAAATGTACGAGGCAATCGAAAATTTCTTTGCACAATTCTGTTTTTAATTTGTCAGTTAATGGGTAAAGATATTGGAATCTGTCCCGAGTGCAAAGGGTAAATTATTTTTCGTAAGTATCCTAATGCTTATGAACGGGAGTATACAGGATGGTTGGTAACTGGTGGTACAAGCGGAAAGGGGGTGATTCTACGCGAAAAAAGAAGTCGAAAATATAGAATAAAAATTTTTCGTTTGAGGCTTTGTTTTCGAGAAAATCGACTTTGAATCTTCGTTCGGTACGCGTGCACTTTATCACGTCTTGTTATAAAGTGGATATTATCGCAGTTTAAGTTTGTTCTTGCCGTAACGGAAAATTAGGAATACATAATGAAATAATATGAAGTAATCGTAAAGTTTATTATTACAAAAATTGCTGAAAAAAAAGACAAATTTTTATTCTATATTTTCGACTTATTTATTTATAATTTATAATTATAATTTATAATTTCGACGATATTTCGACCAACCACCCTGTATATCTTGATAATTTGTATTATTGCCCGCTTGTCACTAACAATTTGCCACTAAATTATAAAAATAATATTTAGTTGCAAGAAAAGAGATTAATAGAAGGAAATTTTTAGCATATATGGTGTCTGGCGCCATGCCTCCGCGTTTGGAAGATCAGCTGCGCAGCGACGAGGAATTTTCTCAGTGCTGTAACACACGCCATCGTGAAACCAGTTATGGAATCCCTAGGCTATCTGTTCCACAATATTCGGGTGTATAATCAGAAGTTACCGGATGGTTCAGCACAAAAAGACGATATTCTCGTTATATAAAATCGGATCATAGAACGATAAAGTTTTGCATTTGCAAATCATCGAAGTGCCTTTTAAATCAATCAGCAACAATCAGCATAAAACATTCCACAAAACAAATCGCTTCTCTTAACGTTCTCCGTCGGTCCCTTCTTCGTTTTCCAACCTGCAATCGTTTCTCATGTTTCCACTTCGTGATCGCAGTTTTAATTGTTTACGGTGTAGAATTGTCAGTAGCGCGATTCTCGTTAATATTTGATCATTAGATCTATATATCTATTGTTATAAAGTTTTATAAATAAAATATACTCTATGAAGAACACCTGTTGGAAGTCAATCAATCAATCAACAATCAAATCAATTGTTTAACCAATTCAGAGCCGAATTTCTTTTTGATCTGTACGAAAAACTGTTCGTTGTCGATTATAAATAATAAAATCACATTTTTTCAAAACATTCAAATTCGTATTGAGAAATTTTCACGGTTGCGCCGATTTTAAATTTAAATTTCCCACCAAACAGCGGTGGTCATTCTTAATAATCATATTATCAAGATTACAAAACAGCTTGTTATTGTTATTTTATATTAGTAAACAACATTTCGATAAAAAATTTAATAGAACGAACAAAAGCGAAGGATGAGTGTGATTAATTTGATATCTTTAACTAAGGTCGAGTTAATGTCAGAGATAAGGTTGTTAGTTCAAGCTACTCGCTGAGGTAAACAAGTTAGTTTTCTCTGAGTCGACTAGGAATATGGCAGGCTTCACGCGAAGCTTTTTATTTTTATCGAGATGCTGTCGATTTTCTTGTGCAACTCCTTCGAGACGTATCCTTCCTTTATTTTATGCAAGTACAATTACGCCTGTGACAGTGAGGGAGAATAATTATCTACAATATTTCCTTCAATGGAAATGTTCTGTTACTTATCACGTATATCGTTTGTGTTATTTACTGTTATTATTCTTAATAAACGATTCAACTTACCAGAGATCTCAGTGTCGTTTGCAGTCAAAGGAAAGCGTAAGTCTCCTTTTTCATTATTTTGCCATCCATTTTCACTTTGCTTTTACTTTTATTCATGTCTCGTCGGTCGCCTTTGCAGTGTGGAAATTTCGTAGTTAGTTACCAGGTGGCAGCACGCGTCGGAAATAGAGATATCGCGTTGTCCGACGGAAATATGTACATATACATTTGAATACGGAAAAAAATGTCAACTAAACATGAGAAAGTACGTTATTCTTTATCTATTCTGAAGCGTTTGAAAATAGAAACAATAACTCGAATTCATATTCGAACAAGAAGTTCACGATAAAAAAGAAGAAATCTTTTAATTCATAAACTAGAATCTTCAATAAAATGTAGAACATTTTTTATTAATTAAGTCATCAAAAAACACCTATGCTACATTGCAAAATACATTATGCAAACTATTCGATCAAAATTTCGAAAATTCGTTGCAGACAGGTCTGAAGACAGTATCGAAAAAGATGTAAAAACGTAAAACTTTCTTCTCTCAAAGTTCCTGCTCACTAAAACTTCATCAAAAATTCAAATTTTGTCGGACATATTTGATACGAGATTCCACGTATATAAAACTTTAAGAAAATGAAGAAATTCAAAACATTATTTATCCAAATGGGGAAAAATGTTAGATTTGTAAATAAAAGAGTTAATGCTGTTAATCTATCGACAAATTTACTATCTTATATAATAATTTGAAATTGTAAATGATTCAAGTGATTAATTTTCGTTACTATTTCCCATGAAACGAAACAGCCACGTTCAATTGGGAAGATCCATTCGATCTCGAATCTCAGCTCACGCAGGATGAGATTCTGGTGAGAGATCAGTTTCGATCTTATTGCCGTGAAAAACTTTTGCCTCGTGTACTCGAGGCAAATCGCAAGGAAATCTTTCACAAGGAGATCATAAGGGAAATGGGTGAATTGGGCGCACTGGGCTGTACTATGAAAGGGTACGGCGCTGCTGGCGTTTCCTCCGTAGCCTATGGTCTCTTAGCAAAGGAAGTCGAGGCTGTGGATAGCGGATACAGATCTGCTCTGTCGGTACAATCTTCTTTAGTTGCTGGCGCTATTTATGAGCATGGAGATGAGGCGCAGAAGCAACGGTTTTTGCCAAAATTGGGTACGTTTGAGGTTAAGATAAAAAATTAAAAAATTAAGATAAAGTATGAAAAGGAGCGATATGAATGATGAAAACTGCTGCTTTGTGGGTTTTGAATGGAAAGAATATTTCATAGGAATAACGATGGATGCTGCCGAGAATGCTACGATGTAACAAATCTTTCGTTTCTTGATTGTCTATGTTAAGCGACTCTTTGTAGAATTGTTTCTATGACCGAGAGGAGTATCTATGATTATTGAGGTACCGTAAACAGAAGTGTCTTCTCCAATGAAATAGCTGACTTTCCTGACTACTTTCAGTGTCTGGTGAATTCATCGGTTGTTTCGGGTTAACCGAGCCCAATCATGGAAGCGATCCAGGCTCTATGGAGACCAAGGCAACGTATGATTCCGATAGGAAGGTCTATAAACTCAATGGAAGTAAAACATGGTCAGTCTTGGTCAATTTTTCGCAGAATAGTCTAGAATTGAATTTCCATATGTTTTCAGTTCCTTTTCAAAAACAAAATTAATAAATTTTATCGCGATACAAGGGAGGTGCTATTCGCTAGAAAACCAACTTCCAAACTTTTAGAAGCATTCTTCTTAATTAATTTCATTAAATTTAGGATCACAAACTCTCCGATCGCCGATATACTAATCATCTGGGCCAAATGCGAGGATGGTGTCATTAGGGGGTTCATCGTCGAGAGGAAGGGCAACGAGAAGGGCCGACTGTCCACTCCAAAAATCGAAGGCAAATTCTCGTTAAGAGCCTCCGTCACTGGTATGATCCTGATGGACAACGTGGAGGTGCCTGCAGAGAATCTACTTCCAAATAGCCAGGGTCTGAAAGTAGGTCTGACAGAAGAAGATATCAGTAAAGAAGAATTTACACTTTCATAATACATATGCATTGCGGGTGATACACAAATGAACATACCACAATGAATATGAAAGATAAAATAGAGAAATGCTGTATAAATTACTACCTAGAGTATGAGTTACTGGGTCAATGACTGAATTTATCTCAGTAGTTTTCGAAATATCGACTAAATCAGTTTGGATTGAGTCATTAAGTTTAATTCCTATATAGAAGAATGTAAAGTGTTAGAAAGGAGAAAAATATGTTAACCTCGTCAAGCAAAAGTAGAGCTATCTCTATTTTGATATTATTTTGATATTAAAAAGAAATCGACTTAAGGCGTAGACGTTACTTATGAAGAAATATTCATATAGGGACCGTTCGTTTGTCTGAACAACGCTCGGTACGGAATCGGGTGGGGAGCTTTGGGTGCTGCTGAAACCTGCTTGAACATCGTCAGATCGTATACTCTGGAAAGGAAGCAATTTAACAGGCCGCTAGCTGCTAACCAATTAGTGCAAAAAAAACTGGCCGACATGATGTGTGACATCGCGTTCAGTCTTCAGGCCTGTCTGAGGGTGGGCAGGTTGAAGGACGAGGGCAAGTAAGGGCTGTGTGATAATTTTTCATCAAATAGGGTGCAAGTTCTGAACGTCGATTGGTAGAGTGCGGATCAGGTCGCTGATACGTAATTAATGAATGAAATTATTAGTTCAGAAGAAACGCGAAGAAGTATGTCAACTAATTAGCGTTAGATCGCTTGACTATATTTTTATAAATATGATTATGTATGCTAGAGCGACACCGGAAATGATCTCTATGATAAAGAAGAATTCTGCTACGAAGTCCCTGGAAATCGCGAGAGTTGCCAGAGAGATGTTAGGTGGCAATGGAATATCGGACGAGTATCATGTTATTAGACATGTAATAAATTTAGAAAGCGTTATTACCTACGAAGGTATGTAAAGGAGAGAGGGCTATTTGAAAGTAATATTTGTATAATATTACATCCTTTGACAAAGGATAATAGACTATTGTTTAATACCGTTTGTCGTAGGTACGAGCGATATCCATGCTTTGATACTTGGCAAAGCTATTACTGGTATACAAGCCTTCTCTGCGTGAACAGTGAATCCAGAACAGTGAATCAACCAAAAAAATGTTCATTCATTATATAATTACACTCTTTTTACACAAATTACATATTTCATGTTTTAATAACAATTTTTTTTAATAAAATTTGATAAAAGAACAAGGACAAAAAGGATTATTAAAAAAAGAGAAAGAAAATGAAACGAAACAGAGAACGATTGAGTTAGTAAAAAGAACTTAAAAGATCGAAGATGATTCGAATTGTTTTAGTGAAGTTTGGTTTTAGGTTTCTCTTAATTTTTATTTCGACGCTATCGAATTGCACATTATTCATCCTCCTCGTTCTTTTGTTCGATAGTCAAAAGGGAGCGTAAAACAACAAACGAGCTTCACCTAAAGATCGGTTGTTCAACAAGGGCGTGCCACAACACAAGCGACTCCGATTAATCATAAATAAATTAAGTTTAATTGCTAAGTAATAAAACGTTAATTACATATGTCAATGATAATTAATTTAAGTACAACACACGTCTCGTGCAAAAGTGTAAAGAAGTTTCTTTTTCGTGCTACACTCAATTACCATTTTTTTTATTTTTTTTTTTTGTGTTTTTTATCTTTATCTTGTTTGTTTTGGTTTATTTGGTTTGGTTTGGATTGGTTTGACTCTCGCCTCGATATATGGTTTTTTTTACCTCTTTCCTCCATTTTTTCCCATCCTTCTATGTCTGTGTATGCGTGTACTTATGTCCCTGTATCACTGTGTGTACGGTACTTTTCTCTTTTTCTCTTTAAATGTTTCTCGACTACAATAAGCTCTTGGTAAAACGTAGTAACATCGTAGTTTACAGTAGTTTACAATCGCCCTCCGACCCGCCAGAACTTGTTTCTATTACATAGTTACACGTTTTCGCATGCTGCAATCGAATTTCCCGCTCGATCGTTCGATCTCCTTCCCCCCCCCCCCTCTTTCATGTTGTCTGCTATTTCTTTCGTCTATCTTTACTATATTTAATCAATAGCAAATGAAAAGATCGAACTTTTCGTAAGTTTGTTTAACAATTACGGTAGCATCGATTCCATTGGATTCTCGATCTCTGGATCGGACGATCGACGAGCGGGTGCTAACAAACTGGTCACTTACAAGAAAAAACTAGCCTCTCGTCGATCTCCCCGACGGATCGATCCACTCGATACTACGGGAAACTTCGATTCCATCATTTACAAATTACCTCTTTCTCTCTCTCCCTCTCTTTCTCTCCCTTACATACACACACACACACACACACTATTTATCTCTCTCTCTCTCTCTACCTCTCTCTCTCTCTTTGCTCTCTCATTTATTCACACATTCGTTTCCGTTATTTCGAAAATTTTGTTGCAAAATCAACGACACACCGCTGTTCTCGATTAGGTTCATGAACCACGCTCTGCGTATGTCTCACCCTCGCATTCACTCTCCATTCATCCCGTTTCGTGTATTTGTGTGTACGTGTGTCTGTGTGTCATTCACTAATGAATACATAAGTGTAAACAATAAATAATGTTTTTTTTTCATCTTTACTCGCGTAAAATCTACGATCCTTTGGTATGTTCACGCGGTGATCGAAATCGATCCGCGGTCATCGATCCAGCCGGTCGTCCTTTCGTCAGCGAGAAAAAAGGAAAGGACGCCGCCAAAGCGAGGGATCGAGGTCGATAAACCCTCGATCCCCTCGTTCCAGCTACTTTCTACACACCTTTCGTCTCTTCCGTTTCTTCTATTCCTTATCTTTCCACTTTCCCATCGATCATTTCGCTAATCGTGCAGCTCCACGTCTGGTCGCCACTCTTTTCCCTCCTTCAACCGAAGTTCCGCGACCGTACGTAGCGATACGTTTTCTCACAGCGCAGCGCATTTTCGCGTTTAAAAACTCTAAAAAGGAGCCTCGCCCCGTGAAAATCCCCTCCTCCGTCGCGTCATTCTTCCCTCATCTTTCTCTTTTCCTTCTGTCCTTTCAAACTTTCCCTTTCAATTTTCCACTGAAAAAGAGAATACGTTCGTTCTACGATTTCGAAGATATTCCCTGCTTCTCGAATTCTCGAATCAAACCCCCGTCCCCCTCCCTAACCTGGATACCGACACGATGAACCCTCGTATTATAATAAATATAATAATGTATACTTGCTTTTGCACTTGTAATTTACATTATTTCATCTCTGATTAACTAATCGATACCTTATTGTCGTACGAACCGTTCACCTGTTCTCTTTATCCCATTCATACCTCCTTCTCTAGACTTCTTTTTTTTTCTTCGCTTTTACCGATGGTTATGTGTCTTATCCCCGACCATTCGCTCAGAATTCTCAGCTCCAATCAACAGATAAATAGTTCATGAACGGCTTTGAAACACGGCCACAGGTCCTCGGACTTCATCCATAGATTTTCCGTTTCTGCTCTCCGGTTTGCTCGCTACTCATACTATAATTGGCTCATGGAGATTAGAGATAAGATGTCGCGATGATTAATACGATCGACTAATTGTTAATATTACTCTGAATTGATATTCCTTTAACGTGATCAGGAGATTTCTTTTTCTTAAATTTTGTCGATATTTATAGTATAGCGTCGTTTACGATAATTAAATAGTACGTCAATTGACATCGTTCTAATCTGCAGGATATGTATTATGTGAAGACTGAAATGATTATCAAATTAATTGAAGCAGATTATATTTTCATTAATACCATAACGATAAAGTATTATAGTTTGAATTTTTGTAAAATAATCGATCAGTGATAAACTATGTTATACATAAAGTAATATCTAAATAATAATAAATAATAATACATAAATAAAATCGTGCAAAACAGTGTTAAAATGATTTCAAAAAAAAAAAAAAAAGAAAAAAAGATAAACACAAGTGAAGGTAATGAGAAAAATTATTTTAGAAAAAAAGGGAGTCTCGTTCGATGGAGCGAATACTAGTCGAGTAAAGAGCAAAAACCAGCCCCCTCCCTGAACCATTCGTCATCTTGACGCGTACTATATAATAATATAATATATTACTTAACATTTGTCCAACGTCAATCCCCAAAACAATTCCACCCCCGTCCAAGGACTAACTTTTTACGGCTACGCTCGTTCTATTCTTTCACCCTCCTCCATCTTCCTCTAACTTCCCACCCTTTTCCTCTTTCTTTCCCCTTTCGTCCTTTCTTTTCTATCGATTTAAAACTCGCGCGCCCGACTTGCGTCGTTGCAATATAAAAAAACGCGTATACACACACGGACCCGAAATAGATTCTCTTAGTCTCTACGGTTGTCATTTTCTTTTTCTTATTCCCTTCTTTATCGTTATTATTATTTCTGCCTTTTAATATATATATTTATATATTTATATATTTATATTTATATATAATATGTTCATTCGCCTACGTCTCGAGCTTCATGCGCGCCGCCTCCTGTTCCGTTTCATCGCTCCCTAAACCTTTCGTTCGTTCGAAGGGTTGCTAATGCTCGTCGAAGTAATTCTTCCCCCTATATAGTCCGCGTTATAGTCATTCAGCGATCTCGTTTGGTTTTCTCTCTTCTTTTACAGTTTACGGTGTTTACATGTAATTCCACCATTTTCTTTTATTTTCTTTCTTGCCACTCGTTTCCGCCGTCGATCGTCGATTCGAGACGAGGTATTACGCACCGCGAACGCGTTACATAAATAGATCATTGATTTACAGACATTTATCTTCGTCTCATGCTCGTATTGTTTTCTCACCCCCTTTTGTGTTCTTTCTCCGTGTGTCGTCCCGCGGCCCGCTCTTGTCGCGACTTGATGCGTACGACAATCGTCGATCGATCGAAACCGTGGATCGATCGACGATCGAGCCCCCTTCATTGCTAGGGTCTTTTTCTCCGTATTAAATTATACATCCCTCCCCGAAGCCCATCCCCGCCCCACCCCGATCCTAACTAACCCCGGCTGCCTGAAAATGGCATTTATATATATATATATATATATATTTTTATATATATATAATATATCATTCATTTATATTTATATTTATATTCATATTTATATTTATATATTTATATATATTTATATTTTTATGTATAGTATATATATAATTATATACTATATTCTTGCTTTACGTTTAGCGGGTTCTGTATTTTTTTTTTATTAACTTCTTGTTCTTCGTTTTATTTCGCGCCTATGTAACCTTAGCGTTTGTGTGTCCCCATCGATATCCCATTTTCCTACGATAACCCACCCCTTCGCTAGCCCACTCTCTGTCCTTGAATTTTCCCGTTGTTTTTAGTCGTTTTCCGATTTAAACGCGACGTCTTTCTTTTTCTTTCTTCTCTTTCTTAACGACACGTCAGCTCTCTTCGTTCGGAAAGTCGAATAGTTTCTCTTTCTAAGTTAATTGAAACCTCTCTCTCTCTCATCCCTCTCAGTCTCACTCTCATTCTCACTCTTTCCCTTTCCCTTTCACACACATCTTGTTCAACAAAGAATGCGTTTACAATACATTTATATTAATAATCAATTATATCTGTCTCTCGTTACAGTGATAAAAATCGCAATAGTAATAATAGGAATGAAAGTAATATAAATAATTATAATAATTATGATAATAGTAATAGCAATAATAATGACAGTGACGAAGTTGATAATAGTAATGCCAATGATGATTCTCGTGATAATAATAATAATAATAATAGTAATAGTAATAATGTTCATCGCTCGCAATCGCAAGCACAATTAATTAATAACCGCAATTAAACTCGTATTTACAGATTTATCGTACAGACAGTTGCCTTATCACCTTCTTTCACCCCCTTCCCGTGATCCCCATCCCGTGATCCGTATCCCTAAAATTTTCCTACATACATCACCCCCGAGTGAGCCGCAACAATCTTACAATTGCGATTTCCTCTCCTCCGCTTCCTGTTACTTTCCTCATCGCCTCCATTTCCGAGTTCTCGAACTACGCGAATGTTCTTTTATTTCAACGATGCGATACCATTTCTTTACAGTTCTGGGTTTATATTGGATTTTATGACACTTTGAGATCGATATTGGTAGCTGTTTCTTTGTGAGGTATTCTTTGTGAATTCGTGCCTAGAAAGTTGGTTCCTAATCTTCTGTAATCTTCTTTGATCTCTGGTTTCTTCCCAAAGATGATTGCTTTTTTATGTTTACTATTAAATCGACTATTGCTGGTGTGAAATGAAATTTTCAGAATTTTCCATTTCTTAAAATTCCTGCTTTTACATTTTCCTTATTTTCAATACATATCAACAGTTGTAACAGTTGTTACGAATGTGCCTCTGCTTTTGTTCATCTAATCAAGTGCATAATTTCAATTTCGTGAAACCTCATCATTTACATAATTTTTGTCTCATCCTTAGCATTTATAAATAGTATCTTATTGTCTACTGTATGAGTTGAAACAATATTTTTCGTAATTCAGGATTCTTAGCATCGAACCAAGCCTCTCGAACGACATCTCCAGTTCTGCTCGCATTCAACAATATCTAATCACGTTTTATTTCATAAATTTTGACGCATCGTTCGCGCGAATGCCTTCTCTTTCAACATTCTTTTACCTCAAGAATTTCGATCGCGGTGTCGTGGTCACGTCCGACAAATCGTGGCGGACGAGGAAACTTCCATGAGAATTCGACGCTCCTATTCACTGTAACTTTTGCAATCATCCTGGTCTTTCAACACCTGATGATGCGCACACGCTACCAAAGACAATAGCACATGATCGAAACCCGGAGAATCAAACGTTTCTCCACGTGTATCACGATTTCGCGCAACATTCTTCAGAGTTGGTTTGTGAAACAGCGACGCTCCCCTTATAGTTAATTAAACCGTTATTACAATAATATATGTTTACTTTGTACTATATATGATCTTATAATCGACGGCCGCGACGCACGCTTCCGTTTCTTCTTATTTTATCTGTGTTATTTTTTCCTTTTTTGGTACGATTAGTTTTCTAGAACTCTCGCCTTTCCGTCATACGCGGTGACTCATTAACGATCAACCCTATTTCCAGATCCCTATAGCATTCTATCATTCGCTTTTCCTCGTTTCGTTGCATGCTGACCAGGGTTGAAGCTTTCTCTATGGAAACGGTAAAGAAATTGAACGTCGATCACGAGGAACCGAAAGAACGTGGGGCAAAATGTCGCTTTTTTTTCTAATTTCGCTACAATTCGCACGCTGTTAATCAAGAAATAGTTGTATAGACTAGTACAGAATCGCTTATTACGCGGTGGAATCTTTGCAGACGAATCGTTGCACACTCGATTTAATTAGAGTACTAAATATATTACCCTTTTCCTCTCCAACCCTTCAATATCGTTACATAAATTTTCATACAATTTCCCACTGCCTCGAGGATTTTAAAAATCCCGGGAAGCAAAAAGGATGCAACGTTTCTTGCAATGGATCCCTACAAAATCACATGGCAAAATCACACGCAGTTAACCAAACCTCCGTCAAACGCAAAATAAGAGGAATGGCTGGCGTGCAATCGGAAAACGCGAAAACTAGCCTCCTCCGTCCTTGGAACTTGGTTCCTCTTCATTCCTCTTCCATCACCGCCTTTCTGAATCGCGAAAGTCTCTCTCGCTCTTTCCCACTCACTACTATGTACAATAGCACAGCACAATTGCAGTATGATATCTCTCTCTCTCTTTCTCTCTCTCTCTATTTTTCAATTTCTCTCTCATTCTCTCTCTCTCTCTCTCTCTCTCTCTCTCTCTCTCTCTCTCTCTCTCTCTCTCTCTCTTACTCGTTTATCTCTTGTCTTTGTAGTTCACTCTATTACACACACGCACGCGCGCGCGCGCGCGCCACATTCATCCGCATCCCTGCAATTTCGCATGTCGTCGAACATCGAGACCGCTAGTTCTCATGAACGATCAGCTCCCGTGTCCCGTCTACTCCTCTTCTTCGCCGATTCGCACAAAACAGCGTCCACTCTGATATACAATGTTCATTTAACGTACGTAGAATATATCACTTGGCACGTGCACCCTTGACACGATGCCACATTTGTTTTTCTCCTTTTTTTTTTTATCTCGCATTAAATTAGTTTCGGTGTCTCAGTGTTATAGTGTTTATATATGTATGTGTGTAGGTGTGGATTAATGTGAGCGTGTATTAAGAAACGAAGCTGTTCTTTCGCGTCCTTTTTTTTCTGTTTTGGTAAATTTCATGGGTTCGATGTGTATTCCTTTAGCGACCAACGAGGACACGACGAGTCCTGATTCACCCTTTTTGATCATCGATCCTTCGCATGATTCTCTCTCTCCCTTTCTATTCAATTCTACGTTTCTCCGCTTTTCTAAAAATTTTCGAACACTATTCGAGGTTACAGACGTCGCTGTTTTGAGAATAAAAATATTTAGCAATCTTTGAGAAAGAAGGTTTGGTTATACGGAGCTTTATTTCTTGTCGGTGAGAAGATCGAAAAGAATAGCTTCTCTGTGTTTGCAAGGATGGTTTAAAACAGCGACGTACAAAGTTGTGAGAGTCTTCCTAGATCATTAAAAAGGTTCTTTCTTCTCCTTTTTTAAATATAAATTATAGACTGTTTCTTTTGTCTCGTATGAAACATGGCACGGTCAATTACCTGCACCCTGTTCTTCGAGATGATCAAACAAATGCTAACACGATCTGTGTGAGGTATTTCTTAATTCATAAAGGATTAACGCGTTCAACCCTCAATGGAAAAACAACGAGTATCTAAATACGCTAAGGTAGGAATAAACTTCACAAGGGTATGAGGAGTTGAACGCGTCAGAATGCAGCTCTGATTCTCGAGGAAGGCTGACAACCTCGAACGCGTGTTCTTCAGGAGAACTTGAGGCTCACTTCTTGCAATTTTGACTAGATAAAAGAATTGGCCGATCCGTCGAGGACCGTGCCAACACGCGTGGACTAGAAAATGCTCTGAATCGCGATATCTTACTCTAATATGGCAAATTATGGCACCAAGTTCCCGGAGAATCAGACTCTCGAACGAAAATCAAATCGTTCGAGCGAAACGAATAGGGAGAGAACGTTCTCGCCATTAAAGATCGATAATCCATACGATTTCTTTCGACGCGACTCCACGATGCTCGATTTCACACCCTGGAACGTGGTTTTCTGCAATAATTTCTTCCTCTTTTCTTTCCCTTCTTCTCTTTCTTGAATGTACAATCAGAGTTTCGTGGATCAACGACAGAATTTTGAAAAATTAATCGAGTTGCAAACGGTGTTTCGAACATTGAGGGAAATATGCGTCATTTCGCGGGACGTAGCGAGGTTGAACTGCAATATTCACGAACAAGGCTGCCACCCGTTTCTGTCGTTAAAAAATTATCACAGTGACCGTGCTTCCCGGAGTTTGGCTATAAGATAATGACGCCAGTGTGCACGATTCCTCGGCAGCTCTCAAACCTGCTTGCTTTTTTCCCCCCTCTTTTCTTAAAATGCTTGGAAAATATTGCGCCCTGCTCCACAGCAGATTATGAAAGTTCGAACACATTAAGCGCGATCGATTATCGCGAACCGATTCGATCGAATAATTATCCTCACGAAAACTCCGTGTTCCACGTTCCTTACGATATTCATCGTTTTAGAAATTTCTCCAACCTAAATATTTCACTATTATACGTATTCTGTTTAACCCATCGAAGACCAACGCGGTGTTAACGCAAATATTTGCAAATTTGTTTTTCAATAGATCAATTTATGTTATTAAATCCTGTTTTTCTTTTTTTTCTTTAACTATGGTTGTGAAAGAGAATTTTCAAAGCATTTGCTCCATACTTTCTTCGTTATTATGTCTTCTACTTACTACTTCTATAATTTTGTGGATTTTGAAGAGATCGAGGTATTTATGACTTCATAATAAAATTGTTTCGTTTGAATGACGGATATTGATTTTATGTCTCTGGTTCGTATGATGTGCTCTTGTAACGTTTTTATTATATTTCCTGTACGTCAATAAAAAAATATACGAATTACTTTACGTACGTTTTTCAATAATGCCAGGAAATTTTCCTGCTCTGTTTCACTACTTGGTCCTCAATGAGTCAAACGATCGATCGCTTACTACAAATTGAGTCGATCGAATAATTATTCTCACAAAAACCCTACATTCTATGTTCCTTGCTTTTCGCTCAATCTACCTCAGACTTAAATATTCCACAGTTCTACGCACATTGTGTCTGACAAAATTCTGCGATGTAAATACCTTTCCATTCTACGCGCTCGAGAATTCGTCGAATTCTTCGAACGTAATCATGTGTATTTAGCTAGGTTGCGCGGTACAAAGGGCCGCCTTCCGAAAATTCATCTAATCGGGCCTACGGTCCCCGCTACGTCGTCGAAACGAGTCTTCTAGCAGGCGAGCGGCCCGAACAATTCGGAGATTGTTGAAAACTGACGTTCCAGGTCAGTCGAGCGTCTCGAGTGATATCGCGAACGTCGCGTCGCGTTAAGAGATCGCCGCCCTTACGAGAAGGACAGATCTTCCTCGGGCGACTCGTCCTGGTACTCCTCGTGGTCGGACGTATGTCACAAAACGTCGTTTGGATCCCGTTGCACGATACCTATCGTCGGTGATAGCTGTCCCTCCTCGACTGCGACGGTCTTCGGGTCCTCGTCCTTCCATTTGTCCATGGAGCGGCGTCGAGCGTTCATGAAGAAGTTCCCGACCGTCGTCGGCTCCAGGCCCAGTTGTCTAGCGATTGTCACCTGCATCTCTTTCGACGGCCTCTTGGTCTCCTGAAATGCGTCCGTATTCGTGAGTAGGTAGTTTCACATGAAATATGTATTTTGTTAATTTTATTATTATTCAACTGGAAACGTTTAAGAAGATACGGGTTTTTACGAACGTATTAAAAAATTAACAAAAAGAAACGTAGTCCAAATAGAAATTTGTACAGTAATTACATTTTGAGTTACTAAAATATTTCACTGCACAATAAAAACAAACGAATGATACACGCGCTAGTAGTATAATTAATGTAAAGTATATTTACGAGCAGATGTTTTGGATGGTTCTGAAAAACTGATGGTTCGTCACTGCCCCCCACGTTTACGGTAACAAAAACCCATTGTACCATTCGCTACTAACCCCGGTAATTGATGCGATTTAAAATAATTAAAAATGGACGAATATTGTGATAAAATAACAATTATTATCGTATGTTTATTTACCACAACCACGCGACATATAGAGTTCAAGAAATTATAGATATAAATAAATATATATATACAGGGTGGTTGGTAACTGGTGGTACAAGCGGAAAGGGGGAATTCTACGCGAAAAAAGAAGTCGAAAATATAGAATAAAAATTTTTCGTTTTTTTTCAGCAATTTTTGTAATAATAAACTTTATGATTACTTCATATTATTTCATTATGTATTCCTAATTTTCCGTTACGGGAAAAACAAGCTTAAACTGCGATAATATCCACTTTATAACGAGACGTACCGATCCAAAATTCAAAGTCGATTTTCTCGAAAACAAAACCTCGAACGAAAAATTTTTATTCTATATTTTCGACTTCTTTTTTCGCGTAGAATCACCCCCTTTCCGCTTGTACCACCAGTTACCAACCACCCTGTATATATATATATATTTCCTCTAATATAATTTATTCATTGTTGATCGAAAAGCCAACTTTCTTGAATATTCTCGACGTATGAATAAATGAAACACGGGTTAAAAGATCATGCATCGTCGTCGAGATAATCTCAATCGACTTACGAACGATACGATTGGCTTACTAAATTAAAGAATCTATTTTGACTATTTCAGAGGAGTGCAAGTATTTTAAGGAATCAGCCAGATTTAAGAATTTGAACTGACCGATTAATGAATCGGACTCCAAAGTACGTTATTTATGGAACAGTTTCCGGATCAATGAATATTCGTTGCAACTGCTGAGATTTGTCAATGATCTAAGAATTACTTTCGGTCTCTGAAAGCTATTCTATAATAGCATAGATAACCCGCTATCCAATCGTTAGAAGGAACCTAGTGCTAATTCAAACTTAACAACAATCGTTAAAACGAAGATAGTTCCCGATAAAAGAATTCGCCGTCGTCGTTTCTCGAAGCTCAGTTCGAACTTGGAAAAAGCCGAATCTTATAAATAAATATCGATAGAAAATGCTGGAGCACTCCGTGCTACGTCCTCAACGAATCTTTCGCCGAAGAAACGCATCAAATAGGAACCTTTGTGCTCGAAGCACTCCCCTTTTTTCTTTGACTTCTTCCTCCGCTAAATTAATATTCATCCCTTCCCTTCTCTCGGCGCATCTCAACCTACAATTCTCCACTTTGAATTGAGAAGTCAAACGCTGTCTCCCAGTCGGTACTTATTTTTGTTCCGTAAAGCGGGCCACGACGCCGGAACCGGAAGAGTCAAACAAGAAATCCGCGGCCCGATCGCGGACTCGACGAATGGTAAACATTTCTGTACATGTGGTAAACGGGCTGGTACGCTTTCTTCCCATGCGACGTTTCTTACTCGACGTAGGTCGATCAATAACACGAACGGAGTACCGAGAGAGAGAGAGAGAGAGAGAGAGAGAGAGAGAGAGAGAGCGAGAAAAGGAGGGAGAGTATCGATTGCTCGAAGGAACAATTATTACAAACCGATGGCCCGATGCGCGTGCAGTAGAACGCAATAATTAACGCGTTATGTGCGAAGTGCAATCGTTTAGCCTGGTAAAACCGATCAAATTAGGATGCTCGATCCAACAGGAATTACAAGCCTGCTCCCTCGTGTCGACTTAACCCTCTCCCCCGCTTCTTTAATGGCTATAGAAAGGAAATAGCGCGAGGGGAGCGAAGCGGGGACGATAATTTAATGAAGAAGGTTGAATCGTTTGATCGAGTCTCGCGTGCCAGGATTTTTGGGGACAGGATGCCTCGTTTTCGCTGAAGAGGGATTAATCGGGGTTAATCGTTTCGTGTGTTTATTCCACGAGGGTTTCGACATTCGTTTGGGGCGGGAGCAATAGAATTTAATAGCGTTGATACCATTTTGAATGAAACGACGGAATCGACGATTCTATTCAAACTTATAAATATACTTATCTATTAACTCATAATTATACTTAATGCGCGTGATCATAAAAACATGGTGATAAATTGAGGGAAGAAAATGTAGATTCCTACGAGTGACTAAAATTTTAGCGAAAAAGCGACTGAGCAAGGCATTACTTGCATTTACTTGGAAACAAACAAGGTAGACGTTTAAGGAACTGTATTGATATCCTGTCTGGCTGTAATTCAGCGCGTGTAACGCAACGAAACGAAGGTCTGTCGCCTCTGTCTACAGTCTACGGGATAGCAGTTCGGTATAGAGAGAGGCGTATCAATTGTTGGAAATACGGGACACTATCGGCGCGAGCATCGTGATTATTCCTTGACAGCTACTGTGCGCGCCTGAGAAACCGTATGTGAGAGAGAAAGAGAGACGTGGAGGGGGTTGCATACGTGTCATGGGGTGAGGGGCGCACATTGGATCTCGAAAACGACGAAGAACCGTGTCTAAAATTCTTTGCTGTTTACACTCTGACAAACTAGCATCTCTTATGTAAGTACTGCGATATTAAAAAGCATGTTAAATATTTCAATATATTTTTAACTCGAGACTTTGGTCTTTCTTGGTATCTGCTTGCTAGAATATTCCTGATGGATTTTTTATTCTATCTCATAATTGGAATTTCATTTATTTAGAACAGTTTTATTAAATTCAATTACAATAATTATGATTTTTAATTAATGAACCCACTATTGTTGAAGTTTCTATTAGTTTGCTGATTTTTAACAATTTTAAAGGTACATACAACTTACAACTGTTTTCTAGCAAAATTTGTATTCATTTAAGTAGATAAATGGCAATTTGGGCCTAATCTACGGAATGAAATAAGTAATTGTTAAGCAGAAAACTAAATATTTAATCGCAGAGTAAAAGAACTTTATACAGGGGCGAGGAAAATAATTAATGCAACGATCCTATTTTTTTAACTTCGACCGGGTGAAAGCATGAATTTTGGACAAGGAGTTAAACAAATATTTAATCTCGTTGAAATTAGTTTCAGTAAATGCAAGTACTAGTTTTGATAATATAAAAGTGATTGACAACATTTCAATGTTTGAATTCGAGAAAATTTTAAGGTAATAAGGGTTGATCGTTTTCATTTGGGAGATTTTATCGATAGCAGATCGAACATGCGTTCCTGATAGCTTTGTTAGACGAATTGAGGCGATCAAGGAAGTTTAAGAATCGTATAATCGAGCGGAAAATAGAAGCGGAATGCGAGAAAGATCGAGCAGAAGCGTTAACTGGGCTAAGGTCAATTCGCCAACTATTTGGCATACTTCCAAAGAGCCCGGCCGAACCAGCGCTTTTCCCTTTTCCAACGGAACATCTACATTATTTTCATAGTTGTCCCGCGATCGTATCTCAAACTGCGCCTTGTTCAAACTGACCCCGAAATTAGCTTAAGTTCCACCCGTGGCAGGTTCGAATTTAAGGGTGATAGAACGAAATCTTGTTGAAAACTTTATATAGTACAACCAAACTTCTCTTGCATGATTTAACTAATATTATTATTTATATCGTACATGTCTCATTATGAAAAAGCATGAGACAAGAGGTTCTTCCTTGGTAAATATTAATAAAGAAGGAAAAGTTTTCTGAAGACACAAAAAAACGTTAAATCCCTGAGGGATTTAATTTAAATTAAATAGAAAGTTCGATGAAATTTGAGTTTTGCAAAGCATGGAAGTCAAATCGAAAATTAAGTTAAGTAATTTAAAGCTTAATCGAATAAAACGTAGATTAGGATTATAGTAGTGTAGAAACCGTAATCAAACCCTGATTAACTCTCATGTAAACCTCGTTTGATTAAAATCCAGACTTAACCCGAACACCGAACTGAATCCAACCAAGCAATACCCGGATCAAAAACGAATCGAGGCGACTTAATCGAGTATAGAACGGATCAGACTCGAGTCTGACTTTATATTTTACTAAAAAGTCGAATTAACTTGATTCCGAAAACGAGCTAGACTCTCCGCATGAATTTCTTACACGTTCATTGAACACCTTCGTTCTTCCTTTCTGATTAATGCAAACGCTAACTTGCTAGCAGTTGTGTTCCTTTCGAGGATTGTAGAATATTAGACCGCGGAGTCGAATGGCCGCGATATCGACGGTTCGACGAGCAAGGTATCGAGTGAGCAGCCGCGAACGCGAATTCCACGACGTCATCGACGTCTTCTTTCTTCGCCTTTTCTAATAACGACGGTATTCATGTATCTTTATGGCGAACATTTGGCGTAGTTCCCTATTAATTCATGACGTTATCAATCCTAATTAGCGAGGATATTAATCTGTTGTAATTTTTGAAAGTTTATCTTTAAAATAATCTGTTGGTAACATTTCGCTATACTTAGCGAATTATTATAAAAAATTATAAAAATATTATAAAATATTATTATATTAAATATTACAAAAATATTATTATTAATATTATTATAAAAAATAATGTCACATCTTAGTTCGACTTATCCGTTATTCTGACGTTAAAATACATCTTCTTAGAAATAAGCTAGTCGCCAAGTACATGTAAAATGTGAACAGCAAAATGTATGTCGCATCGTTCGAAAGAAAATTCACGCTTTTATTCGAGTTACGTTTCTTTGCGAGCATCAGTAGGAGCATAAATTTACATAAACATCCGTAATTCGTCTATAATATTCTGTAGGATTCCCTTTACTACGAGCGATATCCTTCGTTCGAAATCACACGATTCCCTTTTTCTCTCCGTCGAAGCGTTCTCATGGCGCATGCATTAATAAAGGGAGGCTGATTTCTCGCGTGCACGAGGAGAAAAACGCAGGGACAGCGTGACGACGCTGAGGACGAGGGTGCTGGGTTAGTTTCAGCCCTGTCGCGCGTAAAGCCGCCTCTATCGATCCATGTTGAATAATTTCGCGGCCGATTCCTTGGTCACACGCGTCGATCGCCACCATGATCGCAGCCATACGCTCGAAAACCAGAATAGATATCGTCCATGCAACCCACGCATTTTTAACAATGCTTGTATTTTTTCCTTTTTATTTCGTTTCTTTTCATCTTATTTCGCTGTAATTAATTTTCATCCAATTTTGCTAATTATAGCGGCTCGCGAAAGTATTTAAGCACATGTGGAAACCTTTTATGAACACATTGCGTGCGTTGTATGAAACATTTTCAAATTTGGTTATCACGTATACTTGGCTATCGTGGTTACATTAGCACAGTTTAAAATTTAAGATCTAAAGATGTATATAGAAGATGCAAACGTATATTTTGTAAGACACTAGTATACGGTATGAGTAGGTATCTTAATAAATTGCCTAAAAAAATAAAACATAGAACAATTTACGATAAACTATGGGAAGAAACCAAGAAAGTAAAAAGTCTCTATATTGATTCAGAAAAATCATTTTTGCTGAACGAAACTTTGCTCCGAGATTTTTCTGCGATATCGTATCTCAAAAATAAAAATATATTTGTTTATTTTTCGATCTTTTCGCAAAGAAAACATTTCAAAGTTAAAATACTGTGACATCAAGTTCGATGCAGGAGAACGAATTGTACCTCGAGCAACAGAAAATACATTTGTTGAAACGTATGAAATAAAGATTGTTACGAGTGCTGAGTGATAACTCTCGACGCACTTATCCATCGCAAACATTTATCATTTTTGCGCTTGTATCGAGAGCATCGGGTAAAGGCACACTGAACGCATACATAACACGAGCGCATCGGCCGTGTCGATTGTTTTCGCCTGGCGCATATGTGAGTTCATCGGCTATGCGGATAACTTACACTGAACGCATATATGGGTTCGTCGTCTGCAAAGGGTTAATAGTAACTAAAATACTCGCACTGGTATCACGGTCTCATTCACATCGCCATAGACTATCCGCATTCCACAAAGTACAAATAGAACGAATTAAAAGGTTGAAAAATATAAAGGGAAAAAGAATACACGAATTTGATTGCAATGTAATTTTTGAAATTGAACAAATATCCGAGTTTCGGTTACGTTTATAAAAATATAATTTAGGTATCTCAAATACAATGAAAGAAGTGATCACAATGATACAGGTGAGATATCAAAGAATC
Source organism: Bombus breviceps (assembly GCA_014825925.1). Taxonomy (NCBI): domain Eukaryota; kingdom Metazoa; phylum Arthropoda; class Insecta; order Hymenoptera; family Apidae; genus Bombus; species Bombus breviceps. Next base: position 11,701,981 of record CM026189.1, read on the forward strand.
GAATCGAGTTGCCGGACGAGTATTAAATCAGCTTAAAAAGATTCGGAGGGCCAAAATGGTCACGACTCGGCGATGCCTACGTGCACTGTTATTATGGTGCACCGATAGAATGCGGGATACACGTGGTGTCTATCCAGATAATTTATTGACGACGTAGTAATTTTGTTAAGTGAGGATTTGTTGAAAGCGTTTCCATTAACGCATGCAAAACTCGGCCGGTCGTGAGCGTTTATACGAGGGGTAGTCTGTTATCAGGATGTATACACCCTATGAAAGTAGGTTTTCATCATTTGAAATCGGATTTATAAATTTTTAAAAAGATTTTTGCGTTGGTTCCGTCGTTCTTTGTTTTATTTAATTATTTCAATTTAATTCGCTCGTTCAAATTTAATTATTTCATTTTATACGACAATTCCTAAGACAAGCTGTATAAATGAATTTTCAAATGAAGTTACAAAATTTTATTTAGGAATACGACACAAACATGTTCTTTTGGCATGAACATTTGTCATTTACTTAACGTTTAATGTAACTTCGCGAATGACCTTTTCTTAAAACCGTTATAGAGTAAGAAAATATTTGAACATACCTAGTGCTACCTTGGGTATACCTATGTAATCTAATAGTTACCTAATATATTATTACTGTAATAGATAAATTAGAAACGAAAAGGTGAAATAACAAAGAGAACTAGATAATGGGAGGGCAAAGGACGCTCTTAGGAACAAGGACTGAATTCGCCATAGTGTCTTTGAGCATCCATTCGCCTGGGACAATCGAGAACGGGGTGGAGGTATCGATCAAAACGCAAGTTAAGTTATACAAGACTTACTTTAAAAATAGCCTGTAGAGTACGGCGCTGAAGGTCTGTGAAAACCAGGCGCGGTTTCTTGGGGGCGGGCTGTTCTCCCTGGTTCGCCATCTCGTCTTTCCTCTTGCATGCTAAAATTCAAACGATCCTTTAGTCGATCTATCCCTTGAAGGATCATTACAAAAAAATTGCTAACCGATTTTACCCGTGTAAGAGAACAGTGATAATGAAAAATAAAATAAAACGAACGATAAAACGAATTAGCTTGAAATTCCTTTCGAAAATTTGGATTTATGCGCCTTCGAAATAATATTAATTTTTGTAAAAACTTAATGTTATTAGTTAAGGTGGAAATTAAGATGGAAGTAAAATCGAAGTTTCTACAAAGACACTACCAGAGAAGTATAGTGCCATAGTGTTACATTACCGCGAAAACACGCGAACTAATTGGTAATTAGTGGATGAAAAGAAAGCCGCGCGAATGAGATGGAGAACGTGGCGAATCGATTGTGTCCCCAGTTCCAGCTATCCCCTTTCCATACGTAACCGTTATGAAACACCTCAAGATTTTCTCTTTTAAGGCGAACTAGTATTGAAAGAGGAAGAAGGAACGGAAGAAATGAAAGAAGAAAAAGGATGGACACAAGTAAGAAGATTTTTTCTTCCGTGCAAGTAGACACGGTTCGCGAGCACACAGTGACGTGCGTCTAATTGACGATCGGCTCAATTAAGACGATGGAAGAAACGGAAGGGAAACGATTTTCAACATAATTTGATCGTACTTACCTGCGCGTTGTGGAATCTGTGCAGCTGAAAGCAGAAAAAAGAGACGAATGTGAATCAATGGTGAACTCGTTCAGTTTGACGACCCGACTTTTATCTTTTTTTTTTTTTGTCTTTTTTGTTTGTTTTTTTACTACCGGGTCGTCGATTATAAATGTGGTTGTCAAGTGTGTATAATGTTTCATTCCTGTTCTGTTTTATCTCTGTTATGTGTGTTTCTTACATACATATATCTTCTTGTTTCTATAATACTTATTCTTTACGTATAATCTTTTTTAGCAATCATTATTCATATCTTTTATTTGGAACGCTAGCTTGCCGTTCACGAGCAAAATTACTCTTTTTGCAAAGTACGTTCTCGCAGCCAAACAAAAAAAGTAATCTCGACTTGTTATATGTATACATAAATACATACGGAATGTTGTATATATATATATATTACATTAACATTGAGAAAAGATTGTCAAGGGCATAGAAGTAAAAACACGTACAACAAGTCAGTGGAGAGAAAAAAAGGGGTTTAGGGATTCGCTTGCATAACACGAATATCTCAAACTGATAGTACTACAGCTGATAAACATCTCACTAAAGGGTTCCAAAAGGGCACAAGGGCGAGGGGGCGGACACATATAATCTATATATACATATAAATATATTGTATATGTATATATATATATAATTTTGTGTGTACATGTGAGACGATGCAAGAGTGTCAAGAGAGATGCATTTTCCTTGGAAAAGCGAGTTTTCAGTGTCCGTGTAGTTCGTTTCGTGTCTCGAGTGAGTGATATGTATGCCTTGTTTCGAATCTGAGTGGTATTATGTCTCGTCGAGCACACGTTTTCCTCGTTCTTCTCCTTTTTCCCTCCCTTTTTTTTTTTGTTCCCTTCTTTTTTTCTTTTTTCTCGTTGGCTCGCGTCCAACCAACGAGAGAGAGCTGATTTAGACCCGGCAAAATTTGCACCGACTCTTCCGCGGATTTAGATCCGTGAGCCCAAAAGACTGCAGAAGAGTTTTGAAACACCGCGCGCATTCTATTAAATATGTTGATACTCACGGTATTTCGATTAAGAAATCGGCGATTTAATAAATTTCTCGATCATCCGTCTTTTTGTTTTTAATCGATTAATCGATAGTTTCACGGATGAGCGAGACTTATTGATTAAAAAGTAACCGATTTCCGGATCTTCTAATTAGAGATCGTACGACTTGGAAATTTTCTAAGCAGGAAATTTGCCAGTTTCCCAATTTCCGTGCGAATTCATAAAAGCAGGAAATTATTCACGTTTCAAGAATCCAATGATTCCAAGCAGTACCTAAATTTGTTCGTCGCCGATGGAAACCTACGAATATCATAAATACGTTCGAATAGATAGATATATAACGAGTCGGATGCATAAATGGTGAATTAAGGCTACTGTAAATCGGTTCGCATGAAAACGCTTTCCCATCGCGAGTTCCGTCCCTCTTGTAAAACGATCGAGCCGCGGCTTAGAGCGATTTTAACGCACAGTCCCTCGATCGACAGGTTCTCTGAAATAATAACGATCGCGATATTAGCTCGAAATTGTCGCGTAATCACTGCCGGCTCTTTGTGACGCTCGCAACGTTATGGCGCATAATTGCGAACGAGAATAGAGGACGAGAAAGGAAAAAAAGAGTGCGAGAGACAGAGAGAGAAAGGGGGAAAGAAAAATAAAGGGAGATAGAGAACGAAGAGGGAAGAAGGAACAGAATGGGAAAAATAACGTTTACACGCGTACATGGTTTTCCCGCGTACGAATTCCGATCGAGCAGCCGATATTAGATTAAATAACTCGTCAATTTTCTCTTTGTCCTGCTTCGATCTATACCTGGAAACTTGGAAATCGTTGAAATTTCCCGATAATAGGCCACCTTTTCGGCAGGTAGAAGCAAATCGGTTGGACAACCGAAAAAAATCTCGTCCATCCCGAACGGAATTGAACGCAAGCCCCAAGGGTCAGCTGGTGATTTTTGCGAATTATACTCGATGCCTGCGATTATAGATCTTTCTCCTAATCTGGATAATAAACGGGTATCGTAAATTTTCCTTCGAAATTAGCAAGGATATTCTATCTGTTGTTAGTCCAAGTGTCGATCATGCGAAATCATTTATTATCCCGTTGACGTATTATCTCTTTCGCATTAAATGTTGTTCGCATTAAATTGCAGCAATTCTTCTAAGTCTCCGGTTCTCGTTTAGGGTTTCATTATTTGCGAAGTGGAAAAGTTTAGGAAGAATGGCAATCGATAATACGCTTAAATTAATAAGAAACAGGCACAATACCTTGCCTCGTCTGACAGACAACTGAGCATGTCAGTGGATTAAAAACGGATACCTTTTCAAAGGAACATCATAATAGCCGAAACAAAACGAAAAATTGGTCGAAGGGCTGATTCGTTGGATAGAATACTCTCGATCGCGTCGATTTCTCGATCGCTAAACCTGCCAATGACAAGCCCGCCCCGAAAAACATTTAATACGTCCGCTCCACTCTGTCCAACTAAAAAACTCAACGAATAACATCGATCTATGGGCAGTAGCCTTCGGTTCCGATTAATCTGCCATCAGAAGGAACTATCTTAAAATCCAACCTCTCGAATTGAAAGATCGCGGTTGAACGTGGTTTTCCCGATTGAAATTTCTTCGTGGAAGAGCCTTCCGTCCCACGAACGATCCGTGAAAATGAAGTGGCAGCGACTGGTGTACGAGAGGATGGCGAAAACATCGTAGACGAGGGTGGAAAGGCAATCATGTGCCATTAGCAACCACCCGATAACGAGTGAAAGGAGACTGGCGAAAAAAATGCCACTAGGAACAGGAAAAACTGACTGGGGAGTGCGGGGGATTGCTCGCAAGGATGGACAGCCGGACAGAGACGAAAAATTGACGCGTTCGTTATTACTACGGTAGAAGCAGGGAAAAGGGATGATCGTTGCGACAATCGACTCGCGGACACGGCTACCTGCCGGCCCCGTTTGATTTTTCACCCTGTCACCCCTTTCTCGCCTCTCTACATCTGACATAGGGGATAGGGAGTTTGTTCTTTTTCGAAAGGTAATTGGAATTCTTCGGGAGGATAAATCGAGTTCCGAGAGAGTATCAGAATGATTGGTTAGGTGAATCATCAATAGGGTGGATAAGAAGTTTCGCCGCGACTAAAGAAATAGAGTTAACGGCTCCTCTGTAAGTCGAAGTTTTGTAAATCGATGTTGCCTCGATGTAAAAAAATCGAAATATAAAATTGATAGAGATGGCATGATAAACTCGACACCTTCTTCGTAAATCTAAATCTTTCATCGACTAATAAAACTAACAGAAAATCGACGATGTAACGTGAAGTGGAAATATACGAACTCTCGTTTCTGTCCTCTGGGTACTAAAAATCTATTCTTACCACGAATAGTAATATCAATGGGAAAGGACAAACCGATGACAGTCAGGTTTGGACGAGGGGTTCAGTCGGGCCATGGGGGCAGGGAGGGTATGTTAAAATTGTCAGGCGGAAGAACGATCGCGTTGTCAGGTTTGTATCCATCGTTGCGAGAGCAGAACTCGAAATGGATGCAAGCAAGAACCGGATGTCACGAGCGGATCGATCGAAGGATTCCAGAAACGGCTAAGTGGGCCAAATCCAGTCGGGCGCACGGCGCGATAAAGCATTAACGAGAGCTCTTTCTCTCTCTCTCCCTCTCTGTCTTTCTCTTTCATATTCTCTATCATACTGCTCTTTTTCCATCTCCCTCTTCTAAAGTGCAGAAAATCTCTGACGTGGTCGGGTGCCGCGAACTTTTCGGAAAATAATCCATGGCTGACACTTTGTGCGCCGAGTGAAAAGCCGGCCAGCCACTTTGACGAGCGTCCCGAAGAGGATCAGGTCGCGCGGAAAAATTTGATCGGCTCGCCTGGTCGATCTAGCGTGTATTGAGATGTTCGAACCGACCCCGTGGCCGCTCTGTGCCGCGCCGGAAAACAACCGGATAATGGAACATTTAGTCGGGCATCGTGAATTTTTAAAGGGGAGGCAAACGATCGTGAGGATAGAAATAAATTTCCAAGCGTGAATTTCTTCGTGAAAGAAAACGGATACGATATTGTTACTTTTTCCGAAATTCGACAGTACTAGCTTCTCAAATATCATCGGAAACTGTAGAGTGAAATCACGTAGGAGGAGAATGAAGTCTACTCGATTGCTGAATCACAGACTCAGCACACCCCAAAATGGAGTAAGACTGCGAGAGATCATAAAGCACGGATCTCCATTAAGGCGACCGCGAGTCGGAATCGAATTCACGTACGATCTGCTCGTAACCGATGGCCAGGACCAATCAAAAGGAAGTTTGTCAGAGACACGAGCAAGGCACGTAGACGTCTTCTTCATATAGGTAGAGACGGGCCGGCCCGTATTCCATCGCAGCCGCCACCCCCTTTCCCGAATAACTCAAGAATGATTGCGTTTCGAGCGAGGAGCTCGCTGGCGTCACGTGGCACCAATAGCTTCTGCTATATAATAAAATAATACACGCAGAGAAGGCGGCCGCGCATTTACATGGCCCACGTGATCCCGATACTCTCTGTCTCTGGTCTCCGACCTTTCTTCCACCCCATTCCATCGATACACCGGGTGTGTCGCCGAGACCACTTCCACAATGGGGACTCGTCGACTGGTTGTTCGTCTCAAACACTTTCTTGAATCCTTTCTCTTTAATTTCTTCGGATATCGTCGTCAAGAAGAAGCAGTGAACTTTGTTTCCGATGGGCTTAAGGTAAAAGACGTATCTCGTCAGAATACGGAAAATGAACACTTTCTTAATCTCCTACTTCCTCTTCGCAGACAAAGTTAACTTATTTCTCATACGAACAGAAATTTGTTGGGTCACAGGTAGTTTGCGCTGGATTTAAGCCCGTTTCGAGGTGATGTTTTATATTTTATGGCGCCGCCGATACAGCGAAACTGGATCTTGCCGTTTTTAGGGAAATTTCCAAGCAAGCCGGAAATTGAATTCCGCTTCATTTCCGTTAATCCATCCGCCGCAATTGCACGTATTATCTTGATTTTGAAGTTTGTCTAACGCGATTGAACGCCGGACGCTTCGTCCCCTCTATTTTTAATGCAGTTACCGCTTGAACGAGCACTAACGCTCGGAGGGTTGCATGAAAACTTGAAAGAGAGTACCACCAAGGGCTTTTCCAGGAGGAATCGGAGAATTTACATTCGTTACAATACTCCTGGTTAATCGTATTGCTTTTCCCTATGGATTTTCTCATTGGCTCTTTTTATATCGCTCCTATTTATTCCTTTTACCATTTTCCTTTACTCCCTTCTTTTTTCCAACTCTTTTCATTGTTTACAATTTTATCTACTTTTTATGCTCTGTATCCCCTTCTTATTTTACTCTTTGTATCTATTTTTTCATCTTTTCTCCGCACTCTTTTTCAGTTTACAAAGGTGGTTTTTCTGCGTTTTATTTAATTTTTTTTTCTGTTTCCCTTTTTTTTCATAATTAACCTTGTAATCCACTATTTAATGCTTTTAATACACGTATCTCTCACAATTTGACCGTAATTTTTAGCTTCTCCTCTCCTCCACCCGCTACGATACTCGTTTTACTTTTCAATTTTTTCACCTTCCTCGTGTATCTTCATTTTTTCCCTGTTATTCATATTTTTACACACACCCTGTAGAAGGGCGACTTCGTGCAAGAGAACTTGGTCTCCGTAGCGAGCCTCTCCCGTTTTTGCCTGATAGGCTCGCATTCCAATGGAGTCAGAACACCCACACCGGTTTCCTTCCTTGGATTTTCTCGCTTCGCACGCAGATTTATGAAGGCAATTCGATTTTATCGCTTATTGCTTGAACTCGCCGATATTCGTGGTGTTCTGCGCCACCCCCGGAGGAACTCACCACCTTCCCCCTCTTCCTACACCAGCACGTACAGTTTCTTCCAAAGTTTCCCCTCTGCGATAAGAGAGTTCTCTGTCCACCAACATTGTTCTCGTTCCCGATTAATGACCAGCTCCCAGCGATGGTTAATTTTCACGAACTCTTTCCACTTGTCTCTTGATCATCGCTAGCCATTTTTATAAATCCACATGTAACTTTGAGAAAGTTCACTTTTGTTTATTCGCGCGTAACTCAATACTTCTCTTTCGGTAGTCCAAACAATGTTGATAAATCACTTATGGTCGCTAGAATCGTAAGAAAGACCAAAGAAGCGATAATGAGCATTTTGTAAAATGAAAAATCGCCATTATCTTTCATCGATCCAAACTCAATTTGGTCAGAGTCTACTTTTGTCCACTCGTGTCTACTCGTGCCGCCGTAATATCTTTTTTCATTAACTCAAGTAGTGTTTGTAGACTGACATCCCTGATTACTATAATCATGGCTGAGTTGGAAGAACCCATTCACGAATATTTCTGGTGCGATTCACTTGCTACTTGTCTTCGATCCACAAAAATTTAATCACAATTTCACCTTTTTTTTCATCTAATCTTTTTTCCTCACTATCTCAAGCAGTATCTACGAACCATCCTAGTTATTAGAAATACAGCGAATATCGAAGAACGATCTACAAATGTTTTTTTGCAGTGAAAAATCAGCGATCACTTTTTGTTTCTTAATATACAGCGACGAGTACATTAACTTGGATTATCGTATAGCATCATATCGAGTCTTGCTAGTAAACGTCAACGGTGACAAGTTGGCAAACTGTCTATGATATACTACTAGCACACCTGCTTTCCACTTACAAAATCGAATTTCTTTGAATTTCTTCCAGCCGAGCTGCGCCAGCATCGAAATAGAATCTAATTTGTTTTTCACTCGACTTTGTTAATCTCCATACCGAATTCCGCCAATTTGTAGCAATATTCGATAAATTTACCGAGGTTCGACATGCAAGTTTCGAGGAAGGAAGCACGGAACTACTCAGACCTCTCTGAAATACACGGAAGCTTCCCGAAGTTTCTTGGACGGATGGACGAGATGGATCGACTTAATCAGTTTGTTTTTCTAATTTTTTCTGTACACTAATCGTATTATTCATCGTATAATAATTAGCGATTTTCTCGTTACACGTTTAATTGCGAAACCAAATACGGCATAACCGACTGGTTGTCCGAAGCTCCTTATCGATCTGTTCGACGGGAAACTGTCGAAATGGCGGAGTTACGATTCCATTTCGAGGAAGCCAGTTAGTCTAGCGTTTACTAAAACTGCCCCTATTTTCCCTTTTGAAACAAAATTAAACTGAAATTTATATGGCGATATTTTTGATGCAGCAACGTTATATGTATGGTTTCTCGAAACGTGAAACAAAGTTCCCTTAATAAATGATATAGACTCCGTATTCTCTCAATGATCCAAGATTCATGATCGATTTAAACTCGTTTTGATTCGTCAAAAATAACCAATTTGTAACATATTTTAGTCCCCTGAAATTTCGTTCCAGACAATCGAAAGGTAACCGGAAATCGATCGAATTTCCGATCAGTCGCCACGCCTAGCGAGACGATCGTTTCGAATTGTTGTATCGTGTACCCCTGTTGTTTCTTGTCCACTAACCCTCGACGCGTTTTTATCCGAAAGAATTGCGAATTAAATACGGCAAATTTCCACGAACTTTCTTAAATCACCTATTCCATAAAATCCATAAATTGCAATATTTTCTTTCGAACTTTAGTGTGTTCGAAATACTTGAACTGCAACATTTTATCTCTAACTATAGAGAATAAAATAAATAAAATAAATTTCTAACTATAGAGAATAAAAAGGCTAAAGAATAAGCATAGAAATGATCGTCGAAGATTGAAACGCGAAGACAGGTCGGCGAACGCGTCGAGTGTCAGCGACGACATGTGGCTGACGGCCTGTAAATGTGCGACTTCTTTTTTCCAACGGGCTTGAACATTCATGCTTTGTCTTACAGGGTATCGACTAACAATACATGGTATCTGGTTGAATAAGGGCGAGGGGGGCAAACACTACCTGCGCAAAGGACCTCAAATTAACAGCTAATGATAAAGGGCACTCTCTGCATTACGGTGGATTTCTAAGAGAAACTGGGATTTATCTGGCGGGGGATGGTCGACTCGCAACAAAATGCTCACGTTCAATGTAAGACAGCATTCGAGGCCCGGAAGCTGGCGAAAAGTTTTTCACGACGTCGATCGATATCGGCACCATGGCTTTCCGAGAAAAACCAAACGAATGGATTTTGTATTCGTTTTGTTAAATCTCTTTAAGGTGGATTTTGTATAAAAAAAATTTAGAAACGAGATATCCTGATAATCGATAATCTTTCAAAAGTCTGAACTAACCTCTTGAAGGATATTAAAATATCTAAAAAATATCATGGGCATATCTTGTGCATAAATACAATAGGACAATAAAAGTTAATTTTATTTTTTTCTTGGCGCTAGTTAAATTCCCCGAAGGGGTTAAATGACGGCTATTTCGCACTTTTTTCACAAAAAATTGAGTCTAGCTCGTTATAAATGGATATATAGGTAGATATAAAATATTTAGATAAACTTGATCGATCGATGACACGTAAAAGTTTCACCGGCTTCCGTAACAACAGATCGTCTAAACATCATTCATTTCTTTCCCCGTGTACGTCTTCGTGTCGTATTCTAAGGACAAAGACGCGAGAGACAGAGATGGGCACCGGAAACGGGGGCGTATTAATGTTTTTGAGTATGTATATACATATACATATACGACAGATATAATATATATATATATCATTATCGTCCCCGTTTCCATGCCTGGGAATTGAGCAAGCAAGCAAGCAAGCAAACTTTCGTCTGTCGTCGTCGAATTTGTACGAAAGGATCGCCGTGTTTTACTAGGGTGTCCTTTCCTTCCTTTCGTTCCGTTCTCTTCTCGTCCCCTCTCTTTCACGTCGATCGTCGACGATTCGCGCGACGATCTGATCCGCGGGCAATATCGACACCGGTTTCGTGGCTCTTTCCTTTCGTTTTTCGCTTATTCACGTTCCTTAATTTTATCTCAATTTTTCCTCTTTCTTCGATTTGAATTTTTTCTTTTTTTTTTTTTTTTTTTTTTTTTTTTGTTGTCATTATTGGTCTCGAGGGTGAGAAGCATGAGAGAATTCGGGGACACCCTATGTATGACCCACGTGGCGAGATTGTTTCTGTTCTTTCCATTCGTTCGATGCTGGGGATCTGATCCGAATTATCCGAATTGGAGAAATCAATTTGTAAGATGTCGACAAAGTTACAGTGACGAGCTCGACATTCGAGATGAAAGGAAATTACCTCCCGTTTATTCAATATGTACCCATTTTTCATGTTTTCCGCCCAGCACCGTCTTCAAATAATCTCGCACCATTCTCGACTACTACCCTGTTCCTCAAAGTTTTACGCTCCGAACGGCGCCCCGGTTACGTTCAGGAACGTCCGCGTGAGATGTTCCCGGAAACGGTTTTTGGGGCGCCGGAGAACAGACTCGAAGACGCAGAACGGAAGGGAAATTCGTTTTGTCAACATAGTTTCGTGTTTTACAATAGTGAATAATAATAATGAATAATAATTAAGAGCAATAATAATAATAATAATGATGATGATGATGATGATGATGATGATGATGATGATGATGATAATGATGGTGATGATGATGATAATAATATTAATAATAATAATAATAATAATAATAGTAATAATAATAATAATAAAAATAATAATAATTATATCATATAGAATATATATATATGTTGGCCATGCAATAATGCTACTGTACATATATATATGTATATATAGAGACTTGAGATAGCTCGGTGGCGTTTTATTGAGAAATTTCTCTCTTTCTCTCTTTTCTGTTTTTCTATTTTCTCTTTCTCTGTTTCTATCTTCCTCTCAACGATTTGCCGGCACACCGTGTGTGTATCATCCCCCCTCTTTTTGCTTTAAACTCTCTCGTTCTCTAAATGCTTCCTCTCGTTCGTTCTTTTTTTTTTCTCGCTTTATTCGTCTTTCGTTCTCATATTATCATCAGGAGGATCTCGATATTGTTTCGAATTTCATGAGCTCTTCTATGCACGTTCCTTCTTTATCTGCCGATTTCTTATTTCGGCTCGTGATCAAAAGTATAGACAAAAAGGGTGTCTCTGTGGTGTTCATTCCTATTTGTCTCTCTATCCTGAGTTCTTTCGCCAATGCGTTCGGTGAGATTGAAAGTTCTAGCTCCTCTTTCTCACGCGAACATCTTCCTGCAATGACCCTTTGCACGGGTAGACAGTGATCCACAGCAGCTATTGTTTGTATATTTTGGATCAAGCTGGATGCTTGGCAAGAGCGAAGCCTTAAACTTTTTCTGTTTTACTTGTTAATGTTCTAAAATTTCTCGGCAAGATACAGTACACAGAACATAGTTCTAGATAGAATGCAATGAATTGATCAAACTTTTATATCCAATAGCTTTAAGTAAAAAGGGGGAAGCGATTTTATGAGAAAAAGGAGCCATTAAGAAGATTTGGAATCACTAGCAAATTCGATAATTTTTTTCACAAAAGCACGCTCTATTCCCAACGGAAACACCCAATTATCTACCAACCCTCTGGATAATACTTAATTTCCATAAATATTGTCTCGAAAATCGAAGCGACCACCACTTTCTTCGAATGTTTGATCGTGACAATCCTCGCTCCACTTACGAAGACGCAGGTAGCGAAAAATTCGCAGCGAAGCGAGCATGCCGCGCGGAAGGGGAGAGAAAAAAAGGGTCAGAGGAGAATCATCGACGGTTCGCGACGTCGCCGGCCTCGTACAATACGACTGTTCGAAACGCGATCAACTATCGAGTTCTCGCATCCTCCATTCTGCGTTAAAACAACGATCGAGCCTACCGCTTTCGTTAGAATAAAAAAGAATAATCGACAAAAAGGTAACCTCTATGTTAATCAATTCACTCTTCCTAACTGAAACTCCGTAGTATTTTTATCGTGTTATTTTTCTTCCACATTTTCTCTCGGAAACGCGATCGAATTAATTTCAATGAAATTATAAATTCAATAATTCCAAGAAAAATGAAAAAGAGGAAATTTAAGAAAAATTTCCGAATAATTCCTTTCGCAAACAATTTTTCTATTAATTTCATATTTTCGTGTTATAATTGAATTTTGTATTCAGAGGAAGGTTCAAAGCATCGTCGCTCAGAGTATCAATGACGATGGAATTAAAATTTCAACTAGGATTCTTATCGCGTTGAAGAGAAGGAAAATTTAGAAGGCAGGCAATGCCAAAAGACGTAGAACTCTAAGGACTCGTTGCAGAATGGAAGATAGCAGTGTTAAAAAAATCCAACCCCTTGCCTACGTGGCTTTGAAAAGGATGGCTCGTACACTGAAGTGCCAGTCGAGAGGATGACTCGTGTCACCAGCGAGGTCGGAGCACAATACGTCGGCTTAAATTTGCCGAAACCGTGGCAAGAGATTGCGAAAGGGCCAGTACTCTCTCTTGTGTAACGAAACATCCCCGTACCCCTCCGCCGCTTTCGTGACTCGCGAGAATTCGAAAATAATTTTGTTCGGAACACCACTCTTTCGAACGACTTATTGTTGCTCGGAACTAGGTTTATTCGAGGTTGCCCGATATTTCAATCTTTTTCTCTTTTATTCCCGAATGCCTTTTCACAATTTCGAAATATTACTTTTCAATTTTTGACAATTCTCACAGCTTTGTGAAATTTATTCGAATTCTTCTTGTAATATGTAATATTTTTCTTTTCACGATAGTTTTGCGAAAATATCATTTTATCTTTATACTTTCAAGAAATTATTTCGCACTCGTAATTATCGAATAATTATTGAATAATTAGAGTTACTATAATGTAATAACATATTCGTGTATAAGCACAAAATTCGATATTTTCACGACGCAGAATGTTAATTAGGAAGGTTCGATTCGCGAGAAGTAATTCCGGGATAAATCGAACGCGTTTTAGAGTCCTGATACCGACGTCTGCGCCGAGGCCTACGCGCTTAAATCCGGTTAATCCGGCTGTCCAATTTGTCGGGTGTAATTTTATTAGCCGATTGGCAGCTGGTTTCGAATTTAGAGTGTGGCTACTTGGCTGGTGATTTCGGTACCCCGATCTAAGTACAACGAACGGCACGCCAGAACGCGACATTTCGTCGATCGATTCCCCTTTTTCTCCTTCTTTCTCTGACTTTCGTGCATCGTTTCGTCGACTCTCTGTCCACTTCACTCTACAATAACTTTTCAATCCTCCGTAATAAGATGAATAAATGATTATATCGTTGATCGAATCAATAAATTATGATTTCAGTATAATGATCAACTAAACATTTTTTCTTTTTTAAAGGAAAGGAACGGATCGATATTTGAATAAGGAAAGATGAAATGTTTCAGTGGTAGTGGACCGTCTATGGTCGGACGCATTCTAAATAAATTGCATTTCCCTTAAAACTTTCGACACGCATGCTGTTTTCAAACCTATCCCGATAACAGCTAATCCGTTTGATTTCTTTGAAGGACTGTGATTCATCTTTCTAAGAAGGTTTGACAAGTTTCTATAGGTTGATTCCTAATTATCTGTCTGTGTTCAAAAACAAAAGAATTCATTTCGAACACTTTTACGAAGCTATAGTTCCTTTACCATTTTTCTCTTTTTTTTTTTTTTTTTTTTTTTTTTTTTTTTTTTTTTTTTTTTTTTTTAATCCATAAAGAAAGCAAATATTATAATAAAATTATACAAATACAATTTTGTCAGAATTTTATGAATATAATCTGTATTCAGCAAAGTTTGGTATTACCCTGTACACAACAAAAGGAAAGCAATTCACGGAATTCTCAGAAAAAGCAGAAAGAAATAAATCTTTTGAAACGTGCAGTAGATGTAGACCTGCCTATGTTAGCGATACGTTGTAGCCGGTTTCTGGGTCATTGGCGTAGCATGTACTTTTTCGCGTGTGAGAGTCGCGTTAGCTGGTTCGTGGTGGTCGATCGTTCGTCCCTCGACTTCGAGGTAATATTCGAAGCCAATTAGAATAGACGAGGCCTCGTCGATCTAGCCCGTTTCCGCGATTCCTCGTGCACCAGCCTCTCGAACCGTCATCCACGAAGCTTATCGACGACTCACGCGCGTGCCTCGTCGTGTTACTTAATTCGAATATCGATCGAGATTCCTAGCGAATCGAACACGTTTCAAGCATTACTTTATACGATTCTGCTTATATTGCTCCACTGGGCAATTCTTGAAAATCGGACGAATACGATTACCAATATTCAAAATTGGTTAAAATCAGAAACGATGCAGTCATTTTTTGGAATGTCAATCTTATTTTTAATCAAGAACATCGAGCCTTTCGGAGGGGACTTTTTCTTCGTAATGATAATATGCTTTATAATATGCTTTTGAAAAGGGTAGAGACAAGTTGTTAATCGTAATTTACAAATTTACTGCGTGGTCCTACGAGACAGATTTATTATATATCCACAGTGATTCGCGAAAGTATTTAAACAACCACCCTTGTAGAAGCTTGGAATAAATTTCTGGCAGTGAATTTAGAATTCAAGTAGCCTCGATTAAATCGTGTAACTGCGTGGTCACCGATCGATACATCAGGATCTCCTGGTGCGTTCGAGAGAGAAGGTTCAAGCGCGGCGCAGCACGGGAATCGCGTAAAACAGGAAACGGCTCGAGGAGAGAATCAGAGACCGGGGTTGTCCTCCATTTTGATAGCAATGGGGTCAAGGTCGGGGCATTTTAACACTGCGAGATCGATCGATCGTGGCGACCGCATCGGCCTCTCGCCATTTGCTTCGCTCGGACTTACGTACAAACGAATTTTCTTCTCTATCACGATTACAAATATCTATAGGACCACGATGTCCAAGCCTATCCTGAAACTAGGATAATCACGTCTTTAATAGTTTTAAAAAGCAAACTAGAAAAGTGAAATGCTATAAAAAGATATGAGAAATGCGGAACGTTAACGTGTCTCAAAGTTAACAACGAAAAAGACTAGTCTTTATGGAACACTAGTTAGGAACTTCGCGGGAAAAGTTAACCCTCTATAATATTATTCTTGGCTTTAAAATTACAAAAATACGCCCTCTATATTTTCTACATTTTATTCTCTTTGTTGTTCTTGTACTTTGAACCACTATAAATATAGCGAGTAAATATCTAAATATAAATAATTAAAAATTAAATTAGATCGAATTTCGTCTAAGAACTTTACCTATTTATATGCTCGTCACTTTCAATCTGTTTCAAAAACAAACAATCTCTTTGTAAAAATCATCATTTCCTCAATTTCATGGCAAAGTGAACAATTGCAAACGAATATGTAACCTTTTTTCCTCCTAAGGGAACAAAATTCTAATTATAGAGGGTTAAATTTCAAGATAAATACACGTGTGTAAAATCGACAAGAAAGTTCAAAAGCAAGTAACGAAATCAATCGTTGCGAAATCAAGCCCTGAATCTCGGATTCTCCTCGAGCAACTTTCCTGCAGCTTGTTCGCGCGATTTCGAGTAGTTGAGGGCTCGTCGTCGGGTTTTTCCCGCCTTCATACTCGTTTCTCCCTCCCTTCGTTCGTACGTTCTCTCTTTACGCCTATTAACATCTCTTCTTCCCTCTGTCTTACTCCATCTATCTCTTCCTTTCAATTTATCAGCTTTCTCTCTCTCTCTCTCTCTCTCTCTCTCTCTCTCGTTTTCTCTGTCCGTCGCGTTCTCTCGGCATATTCTTTCGCTTTTCCCCCATTTATTTCTTTTTCTCTTGTCTCTTTCGGTATTATCACCTCGACAACCGCGACTCTCGAGCGGCTTCTCAATAAAATGCCTCCGTACGTGTCACTTGTCAGGCTTTGTACTTTCTTGTTTTCTCTTTGCTCTCGAAAAATATACATACGTGAGAATGGTGATTGGTCGTCGTGTGATTTTCTTTCTCTTTTTTACCCAATCTGTTTGATCGTGTCTTGTGTTTGTACATGTACATGTATGGTATGCCTGTACTAGATATACGTGAGTACAAGTGGATGTCTTTTGTTCGTGTTTGACTGGTCGCTGTTCTCTTTCCAATCTAAAGCTTACGTTCAAAGAAGCAGCAGCAAAAATACGGTGTACAGACACGTGTATCTGCGAGTGTGTGCGTCTCGTGTGTGTACAAATATGTGTGAGTATACATAGTCACGTGTACGGATTATAAATAATATTACGGTTCATACAGGTATAGCGAACGTGCATGGAATCGTACTGTTCTGTTTACTGTTCTCTGCAATGTGTCGTTGTGAGTTTCCTCTCACTCGATCGTGATACATCGGTGTACATTTGGACGTGTACGAAAGTGTCTGAACGCGTCTGTTTGTAACGGTGCTCTGCTATTTTGGCGGCAAAACGAAGGAAACGAAAGTTGATGCAAACGGATGCAAACGGATGCAGTCGGACCCTCTGAGGGGGATTTTACGCTTCGAAGATTGGTTCCGCGACAGCGCGGTTTCCGCTGGATATTTCCGCCATTTTCGTGTAAGTAGAAAAATTATAAAAAAAAAATAAAATTGTTTCAGTTTATTTAAATTTCTAACTAAAGAAGAGAGTTCCCATCTCTCCAATTTTTCGCGCACTGCTGACGGGAAAAAATGTTTTGACAAAGAAACAAGTTTGATCTAGAAGAAAGCTTCGATGTTCGATAGTGCTTAATCTTTAAAAAAATCGATTCTACGAAAAATCCTTGCTATTTTACAAAAGAGATCTCAAAAATATCCATTATCACAAAATGGATTATAACAAAAATAGTCGCTCGATCTTCGGTCTTTGAAACGTCAAAATATAAGTATAAAAATTCAAAACAGAAAAACGGCTAATCAACGTCGATTTTACGCGATGAATTGATTCCGACGACGAGGAACAGGCGTCGTGACGCGCCAGAGCCAAGACATCCTGTGATCGAGGCCTGCAATCGCAGGACATCCGTAGCTTCTGACGCGACCGAGTAGCGAGAACCTAGCCGTCAAGGAAGTGGATCGATCATGAGGATCAATCATCAGGAGTGAGACGAAACATTGCTCGAGCGAACCACGCAGCGTACGTCTGCGTGATCGCCCGGCGCTCTCAATCCTCCCTCGGAAAATGATACCGAACTTCCTTCAAGAAACCGCGAAATCGACAATGAAAGAAAAACACGAAAGCGACCAATGGCAATCCAAATAATTTCGGAAATATCTACGACGACGAACCGCGCTGGTGAATTTGTAACTTTTTTAATTTTTTTCTGCTCGAGTGGATCGAAGAATAAAGTGGGCAAGAGAGCCAATTTTTTAAACTTACACAGTCTCTTTTATATTTTTAATTTATATTTCTGAGAATGTAATTATTTCTCTGGTGAAATTTTTGCACGACGAAAAGTTGAGGTATTGTTTCGTGCAGATCTCGCGAATGATGGATTTATTAGGTTAGAAAATCAATTTTTTTTATTTATTGAAACTTGCACATTCGTCCGATTCTTTTAACCACAAATTCGTAATCGAAGATTACTGCTCTTCATCGTGTACTTGTAAAAATGATCTAACTCAAGTCCCTTTTCTAATAAGCTCTTTATACTCTGTAGAGTTGTTCTCCTTCCATGGATTAATGTAGTATTTAATTAACAAGACGAAATCGTTATTTTAAAGGTAGGAAAGAATCGCGAGAGCTGCACGGGCCGCCATTACGATTCGAAAGCGATGCAAAATCATGGCGACTGCATGGGTCATCGTGGAAATGAAACAAGAAAGGAAGAATGCGCAGGGATTGAGACTGGGGGCTTGTGAACAGAAGAAGAAGAAGCCTGTTATGAGCGCTCGCGATGGCAAAACGAAAATAACTGATAAAAACCGCGGGGAATCGATCGATCGATCGATCCGTCGGGTCGTTCGAATCGAAAATCAATATTGAGGCAGATCCGGCCTGAACGAAAAGAAGAAAAGGCGTGAGCGGTGTCGCGCTGCTTCCGGTCCGCGTAGGGTTCCGCTGGTAACTTGGCTGGCGAGCAGGAAATATCAAAAAGAGGGTCGTTTTTCATTGATTCGAAAATCCCTTCTCCTCATTCGTAAGAGTAGACGATGAAATGAAGATAGCTGAATGTTGAATCTTTCTTTTGAAACAAGATTTTTTCTGCAAAAAATATTTTCTACGTTAATGCGTATCCTCGATTTGACTCTAAAGAGCGAAGATTCCAATTTCGCGGGAATTCTGAGTCGTTTCTACAATTAATGGCTCCTCCAATAGCTGCTTTATCGTAATCACTGCCGATGCGGGATAGAGTTCTTTTCAAATTCGAAGCATTATCATTTAATGGAAGAAGTGATCTCTATTCCGTTCAATGAAAAAAACCACAGAATTTTTGGAATATCTCTCGGCTCGGTCAGGAATTCCCATCGGTCCCGCACGTATCAGTTGCGTAATTGACGAAGTATGCGAGACACGCGGTGGTATATGTTAATGTGTATCGTGTGTGATCACACAGAATGTCTGTATGTAAGTTGTATGTAACGTATAGAGAGAATATATGTCTGTATATATATGGATATATATGTATATATAAAGGCAAGGTCAAAGGTCAACGTACGTCTCGATCCATTACAACAACGTCATATATATATATATATATAAGATAATATAATATAATAATATAATAACAATATAATCTGGTTTATAGAGAACAGTGTAGTTATCATAGGTGGAATTAGTTACGAAACACCGAAACTGAGAGACTCACAAGCAGGAAGAGGAGGGTGTTTTCCTTCGTTTAGAGTTGACCGATCTCACGTTAACATTGCGCATCTGGTAGTCTGCAATGCAAAACACACTTTGGTAGGGTCAGGGACGGACGACGGCCTTTCGAGGTGACGAGAAACGAAAAGCAACTTTTTTTCTCAGATTTCAACAATGTCTTTTTTGTTGACAAAAAACACGAGCGAATACATATGGACTTTCTTTAATTTTATTCGATTTTTTTTTCTTTTTTTTTTTGAGTTAATTCTTGTCGTTCATTCACCAGGTGGTCGGCTCTGTCTCTCTCTCGCTCTTTCTCTATCTGTCTCTCTATCGGTCTCTACTGCGCTGTTTCTTTATTACTCTGCATCGAGTTGGTCTCTATCTCTCACGCTATAATCTCTGTCTCTTAGGTGAGGGGCGGTGCGAGCTACTAACCCCCATTCAATTCTTTTTTGCCTCTCTTTTACTTTCGATTGAAACCCTCTCTACTGTCAACGAGTTTGCACCCCCGTCGCAAGCCGTCGTCTGTGTTCTCCGTGCTCGTTTCCACGCCAGGGGGGGGTTGAAGTCGGTCACCGCGGTCGGCTCCCAAAGCAGCCCTTCTTCCTAATTCGATTTGCTTTCTTTCTCTCTCTCTCTCTCTCTCTCTCTCTCTCTCTCTCTCTCTCTCTTTTTCCTGTTTCTGTATATAAGAGATATTTCGATTTCGCGAAGTTTGCTTTCCATGACATCTCTCGGGTCACAGAGTTTTCACGTTCTTTTCAGTGCAGGGTTCACAGGGTGCCTGGGGTATGTCGACGCCGCACCGAGTTCAATCCCTCGAATTCCGACGGGAACGTAGCGCTTACCCCGGCGTTCCTTGACTATGGAACCGTCGAGCCAGTTCGCGGGTAAAAATCATCGATCGTCTCGGAAGTGATGCTTGTGGCAACACGAGAACGCTCCGATCATCGTTCACGAAACTTTCCATAATTAAATTATCAATACCAAAGACAACAATCTGCTTTTGAATCATTTCTTGAACTAAACAAGCAAATTAATACTTGGTAGAATTGTATTACATAAATTTCAAGCTTCACACTGCGCGTCACAGAAAATCATAAATAATGGAAATTTTAGATATTATAGAAGTATTAAAACTGATTCTCGGAGAAGAATTCTCGTACTGTCACGCAAGTCCATCCGGAATCGACTTTCGAGGATGACGGAAAGCGGAACAGGGGAGCCGCGAGAGGGGGCGCGTGATCGCCAGTCGAATGAAATAGGTAACTCGTTTGCCTTTTTTTCTTTTCTCGGCGACGTGTGGAATTGCGCACACGGATCGTCGAGTAGTCGCGCGGCCTGTCAGTCGGTCGCCGTGTAACGAGAGGGTGCCGACTTGCGAGCAGAAGTCCACTCTAAATTCGAAACGAAAGGAACGGGGTGAATATTCGCGCGGCGCTAGAACGCTAAAGAAGATCAGGAGAATCTGTAGGGGGTGGCGACGGATCCCCTGCGAAACGACCGCTTCTCGTGATTCTCTTGTACTCTTTGCTCGTCTCGATTTCGATCATCTGTTTCGTTTTTGGCTCCTTTTCTTCTCTCTCTCTCTCTCTCTCCCTCTCACTCTCTCACTCTCTGTTTCGATTATACTTTTTTTTCTATTTTGACTCGCTTTCTTTTCAATTCGATAAAAATTTGAAGTAAGTGTTTCATTTTGCATGTAAATTTTTAGAAACAGAGAGCACGCGTCCCGATCGAAAGGGACAATCCGCGCGGTTTCTCCCTGCTTATCTTTCTCTTCTCACTCTCTCGGCGGTCTGTCTCTTCGCGTTCGCGTTCTTTCGGACTTGCTCGATCCAGGCGCTCGACTCTCGGTGAAAGTCCTTACAGATCCTTGGCGCACTATGAAATCTCTTTCTTCTATAAATGCGATTAAAACTTGCAAAATGTATACATTGATCGATATTTCATTTCGATACAATATGAAATTAAGATATCCGGATGTCCATAATGACGCCAAGGTTCCAGATATCTGAAAAGAAGATTAGTTGCTGCGGGGGAACAAACAGGCATATCGTTGTCGTTGACGCGTCGCTCGAGTTAGAATAACGTTCGAAATACTGTGAAAAGAATTTTATGCAACGGATCAAACACGAACAGTTTATAAAATATTATGTCAGCTCCACGATAAGAAAAGATTTAAGATCTTCGATTTCGTCAAAATATACTCGTTATGTATATATCGCTCCAAACTACCCAAATCCAGCACGTTGTTGTTTCATTGAAAAATTCGACAGGCATCGATTAATCAAAAAAAAAAAAATATTTTCGTCGAACATCCTTTCAACTATGGAATTACTACAGAAATTTCAGCAATCTTTGCTCGTCAAAAATGAAACTTTGACTTCCTTTCTATAAAGGATTCAATCTATTACAAAGTTATCCCCTTACGCTCGTTCCTTT
Source organism: Bombus breviceps (assembly GCA_014825925.1). NCBI lineage: Eukaryota > Metazoa > Arthropoda > Insecta > Hymenoptera > Apidae > Bombus > Bombus breviceps. The sequence continues at coordinate 11,723,791 of CM026189.1, forward strand.
TGCACCTCTGTACTCTGCTACTCTGTACTCGTGAATCTTAAGCATCATCAACACTTATTTCCATCTCGTACATCCCTACAACTGTAATCCAACCAGCTGAAGTTACTTCGCACGATCGTCACGAGATACCCAGACAATTCTCGAAGAACTGGACAGGAGGAACGATTCTCCAAATTCGATCCACCACAAAGGGAGTCGATTACCTTTGACAGAACCACCTGTTCGTGTCGTTTTTCTCTCGTTACCTAGCGGTACCGAATTCGGTATCCGGCCATAGACCGCCCTATAAAAAGCGGGAAAGTGGACGAGCAGCGAAGGCCATCGTGGGGGGTTAGGGATCGTGAACGGGGTGGTTGGCGATCGACTCGACGGAAGAGAGGTCAGCTATAGAGGGGGATGGAGGCAGGGCCCGGCGAATTTAAAAGTAATTTTGACGTCGGCAAGAGCGCCGCGAAAGGGTTTCCGACGGATCGTTACAGGCCTTTGATCGCGAATTAAAAGCTTGAAGTCGACAGTTTAGCGATGCCACCTCTACAGACCTCTCTCTCTCTCTATTCCCGTCCTTCCCACCTTTCACCCTCCCACCCGTTTCAATCTACACATCTGCCAGCTCTATCTCCATCCAGCCCAACTACCCTTCCTTCCCCGCTCTAGCTCTCTTCATCCACGGTCACTTCTATGTTTTTTTTTTTTCTCTCTCTCTGATACTCTTTCTCCTCCGTCGTCTCCCTTTCGCCGTTTGCCGCTGCACCCAGCCAGCCTCGTCCGGCTGTCTGTCTTTTCCTCTCGCGGACCACTCTGACGGCTCTCTCCGACTCTCTTTTTCTCCCTGTCTTTATCTCGCGGCACGCTTGCTGAACGGTTCGTTAACCTGTCTGCAGCGTTTATTGGCGCTGCCGATGTAAAAGGAGAGCTTACCAATAACATATTACTATTTCAATCCTAGTCGAGAGGCCGCGGATAAATCCTTTGCCGCGCCGTGCCGGGCGGACCGATTTTTCTTTCCAATCCTCCCTCCAGTACCCCAGATATCTCTCTGTCTTTCTCTCCTTTTATCATTCTGTTCTCGCTCATCCTCACCCACCGACGCTGTTTCTCTTTGTATGCACGCGCGTCCGTCTATCTTTTCTACCGCTTCGGCTCGGGAATACTTTCGCCCCCAACCCCCAGCAGACCAACCCAACGACAGGCGGACGTAACTGCGTTTTTTCCCGACGGATATCTTTGGATCTCAGCGTCCGTTTCGGGGTTTTAACGATTGTCGATTGATCTTCGCCGCGTGCACTGTTGCCTTTCACCGCGTTTTCTGCCCCCTTCGATGATTCGGCCGGGAGATGGTGCACGACAAGTTCCGAGATAATAACGACAATCAGGGAAAGGGTCGAGCCGTTGTTGAAAATAGGGTGCGGTTGTTAAGGGTCGAGGAAACTAGGTCAAATTTGTCGAAGTCAGAAGCAGGAATTAATTGAACTTGAAATTCCTGAGAGAAGAAGTAGTAATACCAAGTCCCTTTTGAGAATTCTCGATGAAAAATTTGTACATTTGTACTGATGGTTGCAACGATGATGTAATGGTGGCTTAATTGGCCACAAGTAGGTAACTTGTTTAGCCAATTATATTTCTAGCGTTATTTTCCAAACGCCATAAAGCCACGCTGATCAACCTCAATTTCTGTAAATTTCGTAATTCGATTATCTGGATACGCGATTAGTGCTCAATTTCTTACAAAAACTGACTTAGTTTTGTAAATTTATTTCTTGCAAATAAATATTCGTAAATTCCAAAATATAAAATGTTAAAGATATTTGTAATATCGTCAAATTTTCCTACTTTTTTCAATCTGTGAATTTGACTAATATATCTTCTAAGTGGTTAAAGTGCAAGTCGCATGACATATATTCTTGATGGAAAAGATACAGTGTGGTTACAAATTAAAGCATTACGTAGACACTCTAATTGATCTGGCCGCAACTGTGGCTACAGCTAGCATAGGATACTCAGTCCGTTAAGTCAGTTCCAAGAACTGATGAGGATCTTTTATAATACAAGCGAGTCGAGCATTGAAACTTGTAAACTTTATCTTCTAACCAATTTTCTGACCTCGTCACATCGCTTCCATCGATCGTACTAAAAAAACTCTACTATCCGGATTTTTTGATCTTCTAATTACTCGACCGTAGCAGACCATTTCAGTCCTCAAAATAGCTGACATCTCAAGTAGTACGAATCCGAACTACGGATAGCGATCGAAGCTTCCCAAAAATTGCACGTTATGGCTCAACTTCGACCAGAATAAGAGCGAAAGAGAAAGAGAAAGAGACAGAGACAGAGAGAAAGAGAGAGAAAAGAAGCCTAAATTCAGAAGAGAACTGAACGAAGAGCTACAGATAGGAGCTTCGACGAGCCACCCCTGTCGAGTCGAAAAAGAAGAGGGCTGTTAAAAAACGTACATATGGTTCCTAGAATGCGCTGAGGCACGGGGATGAGGGGGAAACGTTTAGATAGGATACGTTCGATTTTGTCCAAATATGACGGTTCGATGTACACTGGCCAGAGGCGGGCGGTGTGGGTGGCTGGGCGATGGGGGCGGTAGGAAGGGTTGGGCAGGCACACGAATTCGAAGGCCGAGCTTTTCGGTCGAGAGTTTCGGCTGGAATATTGGAAAACGCCGAGTTCGAGTACAAGAGAGACTCGGAGGCTTCCCCCGATATGCATATAAACACAATACCTACCCCCTAGTCGCTGGTTTTCGAGGTTGGTACGCGAACGAGCGCGCAACCGCGCACAGACACACATGTGTACGCTCGGACACAGAGTCGAACGAAACGCTCTTAATATGCCAATGTGCACACATATTCGAACTATAGCCAGGATATCTAGCGACGTGTATATTTTATATCCGGCTAACAACGCTGGTTCCGAAGTGGGCGACAGCCAGAGAGGGTGGCAGCGTCTAGCGTCCGGGATATCTCCATCGACATGAACTAATCCAAACCCGGTATACCGCTGCCTCGACTTTTATTAAGGCGATATTAAGCCATTACCGGACTGTGCTAGTTTCTCCTACCGGTTGAAATTTATTTTTCGTTGGTTTTTGTTCTTTATTTCCTTTTTTTTGTTTTCTTTTTTGTTTGCCTTGTTTTGTTTGCTTCGGATTTTTAGATATTTCCTGACGCGACGAGACGCGACGCGATGCGGCGGTTACTCGCCATCGGGCAGACTTGTGACTTTTCAAATAATTTCCGATCGATCCGCATTTCGGGACGAGTTCTGTGGTCTGTTGGTCTATGACATCATCGAGAAAGTTGGAGCATCCGCTTTGTCGCGGTTTTTGTATGCAGATGATGTTTGATCGACCTGGTTCGGAAGTTAATAACATTTCGAAATAGGGAAAAATTTGGTTCCGCGTGAGTACAGTACGATAACTGGAACCGCGAGGCTTTCGCCCCTCGCGTTTTATCCGTGAACTCATCGATTATCCCTAAACAATAAGAGATTAAATATTCCGACAATAATAGTTTCCTCCGTTCCCGCGCAATTTTCCATGCCGAGTATCCGAAGAATGCCTAATATCTGTCCGGCACGTGTCCCCCATATTCTCGTTCCTATTGCACCCCTAGCTGCGGTACGTACCGCGGAGAGACGCAGAGAAAGCTGGAATCGAGCCGCTCCTGGCTAAACTTGGAAACCGATTGCTCCAGTCTATTCGATACGCGTTTATAATTTATTCTCGCGAATCCAGGGAAAAATCGCCCCAACGATTTTTTCTCTCACCCCTTTCGACTCTATGTTACACATATATACGTATACATGTATGTGTATCTATATATCTACATTTATATACGACGGAGCTTCTAGAATATTTCTTCTCACATTTTTCACCCCCGTCCAGCCACGGTATATTATAAATGCAAGGGAAGCAGACGGGGCGAACTGCCATCGGCAGGATTGATGGGTATCTAATTATGCGAATAAAAATACACCCTCCGCGGTAAACCGGGACGATAAACGCGCGCCTGTGCATGCCGCTGTGTACGTGCGCTTAAATATCTAAGCATGTGCGAGCGCATACGTGTGTGCGTTACACGGAGGAGGACGTATGCACGGAGAAATTTGGGATTTTCCTGGCCCACTGCCTGAATCTATGAAAGTAAACGACGGAGAATTGGCGAGGGTGGAGCGTTGCACGAGGATCGTAATTAATACGAAAGTACAGCTATTCGATCGACCGGAAATTGTTGGCAGTTAATGGGGCTGAATTATTTTTTTCTGTACGAGAAGCGCGGGTTAATTAACCATTTGAGGAGGTAACGTTCTTGTGCCGTGTAGATGGGTGTCGAGGAGCGGAGATGCGGATTATTTGTCGGCTTGATTTTTAAAGTGAAGGCGCACGAAGCGTAAGAGAGATTGTTCGACAAAATGTGTTGCCATGAGAACGAGAATGTTTGTAATTCTGGCAATTCGGCGAGGGTGTCCTGAACAATATTACAGAGGAGTCAGAGTCTAGTTAATAGTTCGGACTGTTCTAGAAGAATCGAAGATAAATCGCTATTCTTGCACATTTAATTGGTTAACCAAAATGTTGTTTAATATAATTAACTGATAAGGAAAAGTCTTTGCCGTGTTTCTTATGTAAATTGCGATGTTACGTTCTTCTTAATAACTCCGACAATAATAAAAAATAATACAAAATGGATCGTCTCTGTAAATTGTCATTTTAAATCTATATTCTTCTTTGTCAACGAGGAAAACTTGAGTTAACGTAATTAATAAATAGCACCACATGTGCAAATAGCAATATTAAATTATCATTCTCCGTCCTTAATTCTTAAAACACACTGTCGCACCTCTTAATTCCACGAATGACAAACGCAAGAAAATATCAACGGCAATCAACGCGCCTTTCAAATTTTCCTCTGCGCTGCATCGAGGAAGGATCCGGTGGATTTTCTTTCCCTTTTTTTCTTTTTTCCTTTTTTTTTTTTTTTCTTTGTCGCAGGAACGCATTTCGTTCACGGTGACGCTTGTCGAGGAGGCGGGCCTGCAGTTTGCTGCGTAGCAGATTTCGGAATCTCCCGGTTTGATGAATGGCCGCGATCGCGAAGCCAGCGATCCCCGCGTGATTAATATGCATTGAAAACGAGCGGCGCTACCGGCTGACGTCGAGGATCGACGACTTCGAGCATCTAGATCGGCTGTCGCGATCCAGGAGAACCGGAACCGTTCCACCCTCGAATATCGGCCTCGTGGTATTTTTCCCGGGCATCTTTCGACGTATCTCAAATGTTCCAACGCGTTCCGTTCGCGAAAACGGAAACGAGTCTCCATTGAAACATTTTGTGTTATCTGCTTTTTCCTTTAGCCAAATAGTGGGAATTGTAGAAAAATATTTGACGAAGAAGAAGTTTAAGAAACAAGCGACTCGAGAAGTGGTTCGAAGATATTTTGAAAGGTAACTGAGAGACGATTAATCAGCGTTAAAGCGGTGCTTCCGCTAGTGGAGTCCCAAGAGGAAGATCCTATCGCGGGGGCGTGGATCGTGCACGTCACAGGTACGCCGATTATCCAGGTCGTAAGGAAAGTGAAACGTCGATAAATTCCGACTTCGACAGGACCTTGGACTAGTGTCCTGTTTAACCTTCCCTGTGGAGGGGTTGCACGTAAAAAAGAATTTTTAGGAATTAATGAATTTGACAATGTTAATATTTGCTTCTATACTTTGTACGATAGAACAGATCGAACTTATTACTTCAATAGATTATTTTCGAATCGCAAATTGTAGCAAAGCTTCTTAAGTTTGTAAACCACAAAGGATATAACCTAATAAACACGATGATGGAACCCCGCTGGGGTAACCATCCACATGCTATATTATAGTATTTATTTTCGTTTTTTTATTTTTTTCTATCTTATAAGATATAACATTTTACCAAATGTCCAACTGGACAAATTGTAAAATTCAATGAACGAATAAAAAAAAAAGAAAAGTTTGTAAAAGATGCAAGATTATTCTTCAAATTATTCTTCGTCCCTAGATTATTCTCGTTCCCTAATTTATACTAAGGATTTTCTTAAAATGTTTAATGTCGTTTTGTTTATTGAAACGGGAGAAATACAGTGATATAAAAATTCGAGAACTATAGCTTGGTTCATACATTTAGATCTCCAAACAGATTGTATCAAGATTTGATAATATATAATAATATTGATAGCCCTTGGGATTATGTGATTAGGTTGCATTAATTAATTTAATTTAGCATTAAACAATCATATCGCAATACGTATGTAAGTAAGTCTGCCCCATTATTCGTTTCTAAATCAGGTATTGGTAAAACTGAACTTGGAGGACCAACGATAGATGGGTAGGTAGCATCTTGTTCGAAAACAATATTAATATTTGGCCACGCAGTAACTGGATATAAACTCATAAACTGGAATTTCGTGCATATTATAGGGTACTATTGCAAACAAAATAATGATAAAGTTTATACGCTACTTCAAACGAATGATACACGAAGTCTATACATGGATCCCTAGTTTTATAGACAGTGGACCGCGAAGGTATTACGATACTTATAAAAATCTTCTGTGAATATATCACGTGTTTCTATAGATTATTATACAGGGTGGTTGGTAACTGGTGATACAAGCGGAAAGGGGGTGATTCTACGCGAAAAAAGAAGTCGAAAATATAGAATAACAATTTTTCGTTCGAGGCTTTGTTTTCGAGAAAATCGACTTTGAATTTTGGATCGGTACGTCTCGTTATAAAGTGGATATTATCGCAGTTTAAGTTTGTTCTTGCCGTAACGGAAAATTAGGAATACATAATGAAATAATATGAAGTAATCATAAAGTTTATTATTACAAAAATTGCTGAAAAAAAACGAAAAATTTTTATTCTATATTTTCGACTTATTTCTTCGCGTTGAATCACCCCCTTTCCGCTTGTACCACCGGTTACCAACCACCCTGTATATCTTGAATAGATTTATTTATGAATTATGAAAAGGATCGAAGTACCTATTGACGTTGACATTTTTAAATGATAGAAATCCTTTTTAATTTCGATTTGTTATTCTGATAAATTCGTTGCCTCTTGAAAGGACGATATGTAAATTATTTTATATACGTTTCTCAATAATATTGCGCATTATGTAATTACTTAATCCTTAATTGAATAAATTTCGAATTCGAAGCCTTTCAATCCACCGATCCGTAACTTCCACCAAAATTCCCTACCCACTATCCTCTCTCTCTTTTTACGTTACCTTGAATCCGTATCGAGTGCGTTCTAGGCCCAAACATACTACACAGATAACAGAGACCAGCGCACTAGGGCACAGAGCTTCGCGGCTGCTATAGGGTTTCCTTATCCGCGTGCGCTTCCGGTTTCGGTTACCGGTGGCCCTTCCGATCGTTATTGAGTTACCGGTAACGTTATACAGCTACTTCCATACCAGGCGTCCGCTCACAGCATGGCACAAAAGAGGAGAATAATTGGTACAGCGGACATGCGGCACGACAAAGGAACGTACCCGCTTCCTCTCTCTCTCTCTCTCTCTCTCTCTCTCTCTCTCTCTCTCTCTCTCTCTCTCTCTTTCTCTCTCCCCTCGGAACTAATTCGATAGCGGGTTGGGCGGCGTTTTCGAATTCAGGCCGCCGTGTGAAATTTCTTAATCGAATTCGCGGCTGCAGACTGTACCGCGCTTTGCACGATCCACGATCTACGCTGCTTCGGACGTAGATCGTTACACGAGGATAGGAGAAAAAAGAGATCATTGCTCTTGATAAGATGAACATCGACTTTTCAGAAACGTGTATGGCAATCTCGAACGAAAAAGAAAGACGAAGATCGAAGTGGCCAAAGCTTTCGACGAGGAGAGCGAGGACATTCTAATCTTCTAACGAATCCAGAAGCAAAAGCCCGTCTCTTAAATTCGATCCTTGGACAAACGTCGCTCACCGATCCGTCGAAGCCAAAATCTTCCCGCGTGTTCCATTCGTCGACTCGATTAACCTTGCACTCCAAAGAATCTCAATAACGTCACCCGTTCAACAAAGTCCTTATTACGATTGAAAACTCTTCGCAACAAAAGCTTCAAAATTCTCCAAAATCGAAAAGAAGGAAAAAGCAGCGACGAAACGGTAAATTCAGCTGTGATGCTAAGAGAGGAAGGGGGCGGGTTATACCGGCAGCTGGCTCGTCCGTTTTATCAGAAGCATCGGTACGAAACAATTTTGTCAGGGGCATCGAGACGGAACACGAACCGATCGAGGAAAATGGAGTCGACACCGCGCCGAGGGGCCATTATTACAGCCAGAGACCGTATATACGCGCACACGTGCCGTACATGCATGTAACGCTTTCCGTGCCGCGTTCCATGCCGCCCGTCTCCACCCTCTTACCGCCAACCCCCGTTCGGTGGCGAGGACTCGCCGGTGAAAATTAATAAAGGTACAATTAATAAAAATTACACATTTTTCATCCACCGGGCGGAAGGACTGGTTCCGTGGGCCAACGAACGATCGTGCCCGCAGGAACTGACTACCTCTCCTACACCCCTTTGACCACCCCACCGCAGGTCCGTTTCGTTTCTCCTCATTTTTGCTTCGTTTTCCTTTTTCGAGCTCGTTTTTTCCATGAAATTTTCTTTCTGCTTTGATCGATCGCGGCTTCCAAGCTGGATATTCGCGATTCGAAGGGTCCGGTTAGACAGAAATGAAAGGGATTTTCCCTGATTTTCGCGTGATACGTATGCGCGAGTATATCGGTGGTGGTTAATTGGATAATAGTAATTGGAGTATTTTTTTGAGAGATACGGATTGGTCGGTGCTTGTTATTTAATTATAAGGGTGATTTTAGAGGATGGCTAACGGGGCGAGGTAGCAGGTGAAATATAGTTGCTAGAATAATTGCGTTAAGTGGCATGTTGATTTTCGAGGCTAGTGGACAATCTGAAGATTCCATTTGTTTCTGAGGAAGAATTCGCGTGATAAGATTTTGTAAAATATTATTCTCTACACATTTTGTACTTAATGTCCTAAAGCTCGTACTATTTCAATTTCAACTTCAACCCCTCACGTTTACATAAATGGATCACTATAGAAAAAGAAATTAATGCTAAAGGGACATGCTTCAAATTACACGTTCGTTAAGGCAAATGCATCTTTTCCAAAACGGAAACGACTACATGAAACGCTATGTAAAATTCCTATTTATCTACAACATTTTGTGTTGTGATTATTCAAACCTTATGAGCACACTATTTTAGATACGCGTAACGAATTGCATAAATGGGCATTCAATCTCATCTAGATCAAACGGTACGTGTCTCGATACAATTAAAAATTAAAGGATATAAAACGTTCAGACTGACATTCCATACGTTAAAACCTAATATTTTTCTCTAATCTCTTCAAATGCTAATATATTCCTCGCGAGAACATAACGATTCTTCGGTATGATAAAACATTTTTTCTCGTCTCATCAACGAATCTTTCACGAACTTCAACATCCATGTAGGAAAGGAACGACGTGGTCGCGTAGAGAACCCCTTGTCCGGCAATGGAGTTAATTCTCATTCTCTCGTGAATTATTTACGTGAAAGAGAAGGGGATGGCATTTTTCGAACTGTCGTGGAATCGTTTGTTCGAGGAACTCGGTCGGTCGGAGATGCCGGGCATAAAATTCTGACAACGTAATTACTCGCAGTGTAATTTACTCGGCCTGCTTGGCCGGGCACGTGCGCGAGCGTCCGCGTAAATTTCACCCCCGTTACCCTGCTTCTACCCAAGAATTTTTACCCCCGTGATCGGTCCCTACCTTTTATTAATTTCCTAAATTTCCGGACGGAGAAAACGACATTGCCTTGAGTTTACTGTTTGCTAGTTTAAGGCGAACAGTTGGCTAGGAAATCGATCGGCACGGGTCTACGTTCTTGCTTTCAAAGAGTGTTTTGGGGGTAGAAGGTTCGAGGCTAGGGCTACTTCATCGAAGTTTGGCGTGACTCGTTTTGTTTAAGAGTGGAGATAATTAGAAATTGAAGTGGATACAAAGGCGAAACGTTTGATTGCTTGGAGAAAGAAGAACAGAAAAGAATAATAGAGTATGGTAATTATAAGAGTAAGCATTAGAATTACGATAATTAATCTTATATCACGCAACAAAATCTAATTGGTATTGCACGATATCAAAGGACTGAGTTTCTACTTCGATATGATACGATTAATCTCCAAATACGTTAAATTCCAAGACGAAAAAGAGAGACTAAAAACAACAATTAAGATTCTGATAATTGAAGGACGTCGCAGGATATAATTTCGTGGATATTCTACGATTCCATAATCTGCGATTCGTATTCAATTCGACGTATTCTACGATATCCAAAGACAGAACGTCTTGATTAAAGCTAACACGATCAATCTCCAAATAACTGAAATCCCAAGACGTGCCTGAACACTCATCCCACGAATGTGCATCGTACACCCAATCAACCTTCCTCACCCCATCGTTCCGCAGAATGAACCGGCTCGCCACAAAAAGCAAACCAACAAAAGAGAAACTCGAAAAGCAACGAACAGAACGTAGCCGTACGCAACATAGCTCGCCGAACTATTATTATTTTTCCCTGGGAAGGACGCGTCTGGTCCCTGTAACCCATTAACAAAGGCCGCCGTAGCTGGCCAGGGGATTGATGAGCGATGAGAGCCAACCGAAAAGAAGAAAAAGGACAGAACCGAAAAAAAAGAAGAAAATACGAAAAAGAGAGAAAGAGAGATGGAGAAGAAAAAAAGCGAGGGCACAGGCAGGAAAGAAAAAATCTGCGCTGGGACCGCGGCGCGTCGTCGACGAAAAAGCCGTGCAACGACGGCGTGTGCATAGTGGCTGCCACCCTCTGCTCCTCCGCCAAACCCCCTCCCTAACCTGCAGGCTTTTCTACCGCGGTGAAAAATTTAATTACAAAAAAGTTTTGGCATTCCGTCAGTTTGGTTTAGTCGCAATATATCGCTCGAACTCCAGAACTCTCTCTCACCAAGCCCCGTCCCCCGCAGCGCACACCTTTCACCCTACCAACCCCCTGCAGGCCGCCCCCTCTGCCTCACCGCTCTCCTGGCAGGGTCCTCTCTCTTTCAGGCAGCGCGCGAGCTCTCTATAGCGCGGGTATCTGTGGTTTATTCGAGCCTCTGCCTCGAACCGCACCCCTGACTCTCTCTCTCTCTCTCTCTCTCTCTCTCTCTCAACTCTTTCTCGCTCTATCATTCTCTCTGTTTCTAGTTGGCCAGCCACTTTTTTATAAAGCGTTCTACAATATTTTATTAATAATACGCCGGAATACCGGCGGACTTCCGAAGGCTGCGGTGCTTCGCTCGCTTGTAACGCGCCCGAGGGTGGCCACGGGGGTGGCCGAGGTAATTGTAAGCCGCGCAATCGATCGAGGAATCGATGAACTTGGCCGATGTACACGCCGGAGAAACGCGTTATTTCTATCCGGGAATTTTTCATTTCGGATTTTTCCACGCGGACTCGAAGGCACACTTCGACGGTGAATAATTTTCGTGTCGGTTCGGCGATGGTTTTTCGATTTCGAGATTGCGAGATTGGGTCCTTTTCGGTATGTGCGAGTAATTTAGATCGACAGCTTCGACAATTCGGAATACACCTAAACGAATATTTACGGATGAGACATTTTTTGTTGCGCGGAAAATTTGCGAATGTAATTAATCAGTTATAATTGTCACATTGTCATATTGATGGTATTAGAACTAATATGCTTGTTTCGTCAAATTCACTATCTATCATTACTTAGAATTACTATACAGCTTGAGATGTCGAAAATTCAGAACCTGACACACGTGATCCAAAGGTATCAATTACTGTTTGAAATAAAATGTAACCTGATGTTTGTAATTTGAACAGATCTTGTGAAATTTAATTTAAAAATATCCATTTGGATTAATTAAGGATATAGGTTTTAATGGAAATAACATAGGGGCGATATAAAAGCTCGAACTTGATTCTGACCATTTCCAACCAATTGACCAAACCAAACCCTAAACTACATTCACATTCTTCCGAAGAATATTGAAAAGCCAAAGACAATTGTCATAAGGAGAAAATTTGGAAATAAACCTATGCTAGTGCAGCCGTCTCCGAACGCTGAAGGCGGGAAGGATCGAAAAAATTTCCGGCCGGGCCCGGCGCGGCTCGCAACGGCTCGCGCGGGCTTATCTGGAAAATTATTTGCGGTGGGGCGTCGTTCGATGGCCCTCGAAGAAGAGCTAACGAACGGACGAAAGCCCGGGCCGAAAAGTCAAATAAGCAAAAAATGAAAGCCGGACCCGATCGATAACGCGGCTATACATTGATAGCCGGGGGATATGAGCGGGAATATCGGGCCAGCGGCGGCGGGAGCGGGCTGAAGGGAGTAGAAAAAGGAAAGAGGAAGAGGCGGTGGGTGCTGGAGGTGGAGGACGTTGGTGGGTTGGCCAGGAGGGGGTGGCGAGGAGACCAAGTCCGGCGTCACTGAATTCTTTTTCGCGGAGGATGAAATAACCGGCCAATTAGCGATCTTATTGAAAATTTGTCAAGTTCCGCCAGAGGAGACTGCCAGCCCTCTTCTCTTCGTCCGTTCGTCCCCGTCGAAGTTGCGTCGAAGGAAGAAATTATTTCTGCCCCGCAGCCTCGCCCAACCCTACTGCCTACCTCCCAGTTCTCTTTCAGCCCGGTAGAATTATATTCGTGTGATATTTTCTTTTTTTCTTCTTCCTCTTCTTTTTTTATTTCCATTTGTTCGTTCGTTCGTTCGTTCGTTCGTTCGTCTGTACGTTGGGTCGGTTGGTTGGTCGGTAGATTCGTGCTTCTCTCTCGCGAGCTCCTATCGGCGATCCTCAAACACCGTTTCCTCCTGCAACGATTTTCCCGGGGATTCTTTCGAATTCAAACTTTCGATGGGTGATGAACGAATTTCTACTCTTCGTGCACGTCGATCTTGTGCACTTCGCTAACACCGTGTACGCTTCATGATCTGCTAACTACTTGACTCTTTTCATTCCTCGATCGAAGTAAACGTGAATGAAGCATAAAATTAGCGAGAAGGAAAAATCAAACGCAAGAGTGAAAAACGATTTCGACCGGATGACGATGAATCGTTGGATGGACCGAATCTAAACCTGATTTTCCATACGTGCAATTTCCGAGTCGATGCAATAATTACGTTAGCCGCAGCCGCGGCCCGAGTTAGAATGCAAACCGCAAGGTCGGTCGAATTGTATTTATGGGTGACAGAACTCGCTGCTAGGCGTAAATCGATTCGAGTTGTTCGCATATCTCGACACAATGATACTCGTTCTATCGTTGGATAATAAAATCTATCGAAAATCTAACCATATGTCGAAAATATTCTTCACTAATACCACGTGGGTCACCGGCGGCTCATTCAGAACTTTCTGTTCAAGTCGTTTAATATTTTAACTTCAAAAAGGAACCAAATTACCAAACATTTTTGTGATTTGTATAACAAATGGTATATTACAAAATTAACGTGCCACGGAATGCCATAATCGTCTCTGAATATGTTTTAAAGCCACGATATATCAATCTCGATTGTCAGTTGGTTGTAAACATTGAGAAGACGGAGCAGACTTTCTTTTCAGGAATATCGATCGTCAAACATAATACGAATAATTTCGGAAACAATCAGGTTGACAGCAAGCGATCATTTAATTAAATCTATAAGAGGAAACACTTTCTAATCCGCGGTGTACCTTGAAGTCTATTCGTCAGAGTTACCTCTAAAAAGAGAGGAGAAGAAAAACCAACGCTTTGAACGCGAGGATTGACGTGCATCTAAGAAGACACCTTTTCCTTTTTTTGATAAGCATATCGAATGACGAAGGAGGGTGAAAAAATGCAATGGGCGAGCAGCCGGATTCTAATCCCCCTCGAGGCGTCGTTTCAGGCGTTGCGATCGTTCAACAGCTGGGAAAATACAATGAAATCGCGAACGGAGGAAGCTAACGATGCTCGCCGCACGCGGTTAATTGTTTATCTCGTGGCACCTCATGGACATGAAAAACCACCCCCCCCCCCGGTTCCCCGATCGCTCAACCTGATTCCGTAAATAGAAAACCCGGGCGGTGAGACCGACAGACTAGAAAACGGATCGACTTTAAGAATTCAGCACGACTATGGTAAGATTCATTAAGGAATTCATGAGGGTACAAGAAAACTACCCTCGAGCATCGACGAGCACGGTTCCAGAAATAAGAAGGCGATCTTCGATTAGAGACCGATAGAATTACAGATAGAATACGAAATTTCGACAACTTTTGAGGAAGACTCTTAACGACCTTCTGGGACGAGTTCTTCTTTCCACTCGTGACCTATTATCCAACGTTCTTTAATGATATCCGAAAAACGAGTTGATCACGATCGTATGGTGTCCACGAAAGCAACGATGCCATTGAACGACACACGGGGAACGCGGCTAATCGGGTCTCTCGTTCGACCACCCCCTACTAGACAACCGGCGAACGTTCTCAACTTCATTTGCCGCATCCCCCGAGCGGAATAACCGCGAGCCCAGTGTTCCCTAGGAGCCAGATACCTGGAAAATTTGCATCGTTATCAGTCCGTTCCCCTTCTCTCTTTTCCTATATTTCTTGTTTCTTTCTCTCTTTTTTATCAATCCTTCCGGGTTCCCTCTCCGTTGTTCACCCCTACCCCTATACCCCGTGTCCCTTTCTATCTTTCTTTCTCTTTCGTTCTCAGCTAGTCTTCCCTCTCCCTCCATCCGTCTCCGTTTCCAGTCGACGTTCGGTACGCGTTCGGTTACAAGCATCGACGTATTGCCGGCCGTCGTGGAATGTATATTTTTTGACGAGTTTTCAGCCGGCGGGGGTGGCAACCCTCCGCCGACTGACAGACCGCGTCGGATGGAACGGGGACAAGGATGGAGTCCGGGAGCAGTGAATGCGGCGAGAAAGAAAAGGAGGGCTTCGAATAGCGGGCACCACGGCCTGCGCCGGCTGGAGGGACGTGGGAGGCGCGCGGGGGCGGACAGGCAAGCGCGGGGGCGACGGGGCTTGAAGAGCGTAGGATGAGAAGCCGCTGGGAGGAGGAGGAAGAGGCCAGGGAGGAAGCCGGAGAGCCGCGGGAAGGGTGGCACGAGAGTAGCGAGAGAGATAAACGCGCGCCAACGACAGAGAAAGACCTCTAGTCTCGATCGAGAGAAGGACGAAGGGTGTATGGAGGGAAACACGGGTTGCAGAGGGTGAGACGCGATGGCAAGTAGGGGAAGAGAGAGACAGAGACAGAGAGACAGACAGAGAGAGAGAGAGACAGAGAGACAACGACGACGACGACGACGACGAACAGCGACGAAACAGGGGAAGGACGAGGGAAGAGAAAGAGAAAGAGGCCAGAGAGATATATGTAGAGGTACGAAGAGAAAGAGGAACAAGAAGAGGGTGGAAAGGGAGAGACGAGAAAGGGAAAGAGAACAACAACCGGAGGATAGAGTTTGTCTTTCTCCCGCGTACAGACCACCTCCGTCTCCTTCCTTCTCGTCCTCTACCTCTTTCTCCACCTCCTCCTCTTCCTGAGTGAGCTCGCTTCACCGTCAGCCTCGACCAGCCACCCTCACCCTCTCTCGTATCCACCCGCGAACTGAGGACAAAAATCAATATGAACGTGTAGCCATTTCTCTTTAATCTACCGCTTACTGGCTAGGAACCGAACCGAACTGCGTCGAACCAGAACCGGACTGGTCGCTCGGTGGCTTTCTTTTTCCCTCTTGCTTCTTCCACCCCCCTCTGGCCCTATCACCCTTTCTTTCTTCGTTTCTCCGCCTCCCTCTTTCTCGCCTTCTCGCGCAATCGGTCTCGTTCGTTTCTCCCTCTGCCTCATTCCCGCGCCTTTCCCATCCCCAACCCCCCATCCGCTTCCAATCGCTCGTCCCCTCCCCCAACCTATTCGTTTTTTCCTCGAACGCGTCGCAGACCACCACGACGTCTCTCTATACCTGGTCGTCCTCGAAATTAGTAGCCACCGGTACACTCTGGCTACGAAATGCAAGGAATTCTCGATAGCACCCCAATTCGCCAATCCCCCCCTCCCCTATCTCATACCCAACTCAAACTCCGTATTCTTTCGTTTCTGTCCTCCTCGTTATCTTTGTCCCTTCCCCTATTTCGCCCTTTTTCCGTCTTTATTTTCCTCTCATTTCTACCCCCTCGCTGTTCACCCCCGCCTTGCAACTACACGTACACGTGAGGAATCGGAGGATGACGATAACGCGTCGATCCAGGGTGAGTGAACCTTGGAACACACGAATTCTTCCGGAGGACATCACTCTTCCGGTTTCTACTTTTTCGTTAGAGAATTCGAATTGTAACCGTCTCACTGATATTCAGCTTCTCGTTCCTCCCGAAATAGATGGAACGAACAGTTGACTAGACTTTTTTCCTAGAGAGCTCGTTACAGTCGAGTTAGTTGATTGTTTTTAATATAAAAAGAAGAAGAAAAAATGTACAGAGAAAGCAACAGTGGGTTTGATCATTTCTAATGGGAGGCAGTGTGCGATTATCGAGGCGAATATCGAAGGAACGCCGTGGAGATAGCGAGTTTGAGTGCCCTTAA
Organism: Bombus breviceps; assembly: GCA_014825925.1. Lineage (NCBI taxonomy): Eukaryota > Metazoa > Arthropoda > Insecta > Hymenoptera > Apidae > Bombus > Bombus breviceps. Next base: position 11,740,433 of record CM026189.1, read on the forward strand.
TGGAAACAATACCGTGAATGCCAAAATCGATTCCCCGTGGCGGAAAGAATGCCGAGGAATTACCGAGTTCGATTATTTCTAATAGAAAGAATAGCAGGAGCACTACCCCGTTCCATTACCTGTAACAATAAAAAGAGAAAAGGGAAGGAGATGCAATTTTAAAAAGTAAAAATTTCGGAAACACGTCAACGCTAAACCTACTCTCGTTCAAAATATTAAATTCCCAAAAATTAGAATTCGGCAGGCCAATATTACACAATAAATTTTGCGATAACGTGAATCATCTCGACGCATATAAGCAACATTGTGTACTTTATAACATTATTAACTGATTCATCGAAAAGTGTATTTGTGTTCGATAAATCTGATCCAAATTTCGATGCATTTTACCTTGCACATGAGATCAGGGAAAATGTGTTGAAACATAATTGTCAAAGAAACCATTCTTTTCCCCAACCCCACCAAACATTCGATTCTGAAAAAGTTAAATCGCGTATATCGAATGTTAAAAAGGTTTGTATCAAAAATATCGAAATCTCATTAGCAACTAACGAATAATTAAAATATACAGGGTGGTTGGTAACTGGTGGTACAAGCGGAAAGGGGGCGATTCTACGTGAAAAAAGAAGTCGAAAATATAGAATAAAAATTTTTCGTTCGAGGCTTTGTTTTCGAGAAAATCGACTTTGAATTTTGGATCGGTACGTCTCGTTATAAAGTGGATATTATCGCAGTTTAAGTTTGTTTTTCCCGTAACGGAAAATTAGGAATACATAATGAAATAATATGAAATAATCGTAAAGTTTATTATTACAAAAATTGCTGAAAAAAAAACGAAAAATTTTTATTCTATATTTTCGACTTCTTTTTTCGCGTAGAATCACCCCCTTTCCGCTTGTACCACCAGTTACCGATCACCCTCTATATGTAATATTCTAGTATTAGTTTAGGTTTAGGAAAAGTGCTGTGAAAATTATGAATATAAATCTAGCATTTGGTGGATAGTATGTAATAGCTAACTTATCAATACATAAATTATTTTGAAAGCGCTATATTAGAACCAACAACTGTTATAAGCCTGTAATAACAATAATGAAGTTCGTAGAAATGAAATCGATGAAAAAATGCATCGAATCACTAGAAAACTACTTTACTAACTACATAGTACGTTGTTTTGAAAAAACTATGTACGGTTAATGTTTTATTTGATAAAGCAACATTTCAATATAAAATTTGTTACGCATTATCAGAACTCTTCAACCGAAATTTCTTTATCTAATCGGACGTTAGAGATTCAGGTTTGCCGCTTAAACCCGTCGAGAAGTCGATCCCTGAAAACGACTGCGTTATGACCGACCTGTTGTGAAATATTCAACGTGCGCGCTCCGTCACGTAAATCCAATGATAAGTTTCATGGCGTAACGAGTAATTAGCGCATAATCAGATTAACCGCGACGTTTCGGGGCCACTGGAGGTTCGTACGAACCTCTCAACGGTGGCCCAGATTTTTCTGCCATTTTATTGTCCGCCAGAGTCTTCACGATTCTCTATTTAGTATTTCGTGCGTCAATACTGAAATAACGGAGTATCACGTGAATGGTGTAGCGGTAACTCGCGTCGCAATCATTATTTATGATTATTGTGGTAATTAAGAGGCTCGCGGACTCGATGGAATCGATTTCGGCGGACGGTGACGCGAATTGACGAGCTCGAGTGACGTCGAACACCGAATTGACGAGCTTGCTCGCGAAACGGCTCCTGCTCGAATCGATATCGAATTAGGGTGACAGGAAAATCGACGTTACTTCTGAATCTCCCCACTTTTCTTTCCTTCTCTTTCGATTCAAATATCTTGAAAATCGGAAAAGGCAATTGTTATTTAATGTACGACTACGTTTGGCTGAAAACATAAAAAGTTTACACCGCGTATCGAGCTTCGTTCAGACTTTCTCGGTAGAAGTATATTAACGACGTTCTAGAAATTAATACTACAATAACGATAATTCGCGTAAGTACACAGTGGAGCAGTATTTCGTTACGAGTTAGGCGTCCGAATATCGAAACTGCCGGGCTAAGTGGAAGTAGAAGTAGCCGATATAGGTCAGACCATAATCCGCGTAACACACCGTCGCGTCGCGATTTCGATCGTCGACAGGGTAGATCGTTTCTACTGATTCTATCGCGTTCCAAGTAACCTGACTCGAATAAAATCGCGGAAAGTTTGTATGAAAAGTACTGATATTAATATTTTACGTTATACATTAACTATTAATACCAAAGTACATCTACTGTACATTGTTACTTACTCGATTCAATTTCTCTTTTTTTCTTTTTGCTTTCCTTTGATTTACAAGTTGGTTAAAATATTTTTCTATTATTTTTCATACATAATTTGTATACAAGCAAACGTATACCTGTCGATACAAATAAATTCTTGAATCAGACAAAATGCTTGTAAATTCTTTGCCGAAAGTTTATTATCAGTAAAATTGACTGATTCGAGGAGTTCTGCGAATAAAGTATAGGAAGAATATAGCAATATTTAAACAAACAAACATTTAAACAATGCGATTGAAAGTCTTAGCAGAAGGTATTGCCACGAGCGCTGATACGTAACAGAATCGGCAACATCAACCGATTCGACCCGTCTCCGCGAACCGTTCCGGACGTAAACTAGCAGAAAACCTTCTTCCACCCTCTCCCACCCCTACGAGTGCACGTAATCTTCATCCAGTGAGCAGGCTGCCAGGAGCAGAAAAATCGACGGCGAGTCCCGATATAACCAGGCCGAAAAAATTCTGCGATACATTCAACCGGCGTGGCGGTTGGATGCATTTTTCCATTCCATTTCTACGAAGGACAAGAGGCGAGGAAGGGAGGAACCGAGTCAGAAATAAAACAGCAAGAAAAAAGAAAGGAAGAAAGAAAGGGAAAAAGAAAGAGAGCATTGTTATGCTCCCACTGCGAATGTAGGAGCGAAAACGTGTGGGAAGTAATATGTATACACGGATACGAGCTGGTGTACCCCTACTACCTCTTAATGCTTATTCCAGTCGCGGACCGGAAGTTAGCCCAGTTCTGTTTTTGGCCACCCTCTCTGTTGGTCCTCTAACCCTTACCCGACTCTTTTTTCTCCTTTCTTCCTATTCCTTCGTGTTTCTAGGTACTATACACCGCGTATGCGTATACTCTCCAACACACACACACACATTATGTAATACAATATACGTATATAGATATATACAAATATGTATATATTTTTTTCATTCCGTTCGTTTGTTTTGCACGGTAGGAGCGGAAGATTTATCGGCGAAGAGCGATACCCCAGCTGCAATATTCATTGGTAGAAGCTTAGAGTGCCGCGGAGGCTGCGAGAGCGCACGGTGCCTCGGCTTTACGTGGACAGAAACGGCGGTGGCGGCGGTAGTAGTTCGCCCTACGGTGTGTAGCGGTACGGTGTACGCTACTGTTGCTGGCTACATATAGATTATTGATCAGGCAATAACTCAAGGACTAGTCGGGGCGCATATTACCACCATACCAGAGCCAGAGAGCCAGAGCCAGCCAACCAGCTGGCTAGGCCAGGCTACGTTCTGGCTAACGTTGGTACGCGGTAGTTATGCTAATTAAAGGCAACCTTTCGGCCCGCGGCCGACATAACCTGGCTATAGCCGGAGATCATTATGCGCACATGTGCTTGTCGTCCCCTCCACCTCCACCCTATCTCCCCGCCCCCTGCCACCCACCGTCCCCAAACGAAACGAATCCCTCTCGGCTTGGACCCCGTTAATGAGTTCCTTCTTTTTCGTTTGCCACTCTCTGACTCTTTTTCCCTGTTTCCCGCTTTTCTTCCCTTCTTTTTTCCTTTGCTTTTTATTCGCTTAATATTTTTTTTCTACCCTTCCCATTTCGGCGTACCGGCCCCCTATGTAGGCCTTCGTCCGATACACGGTGTTATCGGAGCTCTCCCTTCCTCGTTAAGCGTTCCAGCTAGAAAAATTCGCCGATAAGCGCGAGCTCTCTATCGGTTTTGTCCGAATATGAATACCTGAGAACCAAGCCTCGGTAATAATGCATTTCCCAGCTTGTCCTCCCCCTATCCCCTCAACCGCCCACCGTTACCACCCCTTTACACCCCAGTCGAACGGTCGCTGCTCCGTTCGAACGCCGCCCGCGCGCCGCGGCTGCATTAATTAATGGCCGAATTAAATTTTAGGCGACCGCCAGCGGCGTCTAAATGTTTAATTAACTGGCTAATTAATTGGCGGTCGGATGCTCCCGTTACGACGGCCTGACTACGCTGCCGTCTCTCTTTGCCTCGCTTCTCTCTCCAACTCTCTCTCTCTCTCTCTCTCTCTCTCTCTCTCTCTATCTATCTATCTATCTATCTCTATCTATCTATCTATCTATCTATCTATCTATCTATCTCTATCTATCTTTCTCAATCAACACATCGTGTCTCGATGGAAAAATGTATCGGAGAAGGATAATTCGTAGTCGCGAAACGAAGAATATTGTTAAAACGACACCCCCGCCCTTTTGTTTCAACTTAATACGATTTCCCGATTCCAAATGCTATTACATTAGTTCAAATGATGTCTGCTATATTCTCAAATTTCGACCATTTTCCACGGAAAGAAAAATTATCACGATCAAGGTATGAAACGAAAGCAACCAGCAGGGTGTAGGAAGTCGAAGAAGGAGGACAAAGTGGGCAATCTATGTAAATGCAGAGGACAGGCGCGATTTTATAAACCGGGACGATATTCGATAGCATAGAGGACGACCAGCCACCAGAACACTAAGAGGATTCCCTCGAAAAAAGACGGAATAGAGAGAATGGAAGGAGAGAGAGAGAGAGAGAAAGAGAAGAGAGAGAGAAAGAGAAGAGAGAGAGAGAGAGAGAGGAAGCAAGGAGGTAAAAGGAGGAAGAGAACGAGAGAGAGAGAGAGAGGAGGAGGAGGTGATTGGGATGTTCTTGATGTCCGAGTAGAAGCGGCAAGGGCTTTTCTTCTTCTGCCGTGGCATTTTCCATAAGTGGATCGTTACGTCGATCCGCGACGCTGTATCGGTAGGGTGGAAAAGGGATCCATCGAGGATGGAGCGGCGAACAGAGAGGGAGGCGTATCAATGCGAAGTGGCCGTAGAGAAAGAGGAAGAAAAAAAATGTATAATGAAAATACTCGAGCTTATAATAGCCGTGAAAGTCGGCCAAGAAATCCCGTACGTAGCGAGCCACGGCACTCGGTACTCGTTAAAAGCCTGGGATGCATGAATTTGGTTCGTTTCGTCCTGACTGCTCTCTGCCCTGCTCCGTCCTTTCCTCTCTTATTCTTGTTGTTATTGTTGTCGCGTGCGGTTGCCTTCGTGCGACAAGTACCCACCCACCAACGATGAGAGTCGATAATCCGTTTCATCGTTTCCTGGAGACGTTCCTCGAATTGTTCCAGAGCGGGGTCTGTCGAGGCCGTTTCGCCATCGACGTGGAAACCGTCGAAGATATGGAGAGGTTGCATCGGCTTCTTTCCCGCATACGATTCGGCAACCAACGAATCGAGGCATTGTGCGATCGGTAATTGCCTTTCCAACCATATATATGTATACATATTATTCGTTGCAGACACTACGAGCAGCGACGAGCAACGATAGCAGATAGCTTCTATTCACCGTGTAATCTCTGCTACGGTCTGTCTACTGCTATAGCTCCCTCTCCTCAGCCTCTTCTTTATTGTGCGAGCACCGATAATTTCGCCTGGTCGAATGTTGCACGATGACCGTGCAATTACCGCGCGGAACGAAATAATAGCGTAATGCTAACCGCCGATAGGAAACGAAACGATAGGATCGTTTCGAGACCAGAGGATCTGCAGCATCGAGACTACGATGGCTACGTGGAGGCAAGGAAGAACACAGCAACGGATGAAGGGAATAGAGAGGCGGTTGGTTAATAAATCAACATCGTAAATCAATGACCGAACGTTCCGCGGCGACAAAGTAGAGGCTTCCAGCCGCGGAAACCGGAGGAACATTGTTCTCCGTTCGAGACGGAGTGGTCTCGTTTCGGTCCATCGGACGCAGCTGGGTTCGGGAGGGATTTTGAAGCTAGAAGAGAACGATTAGCGGTCTCTTAGCTTGAAAATGCAGTAATGCAATTGCATGGCTTTCTGAGGCGAGATTTTTGCTTTCGATACTGAAATTGTGAAGAATCGAAGCTCAGGAAGCGTATTTTGGTAAAAAATTCTAATTCGTGTCCTTGTAATTCCCTTGCAATTCGTTGGAACAGTTGTAGACCAGATCTCTCTTGTAATGTTCAATATACGTTATAATTCTATACTCGATGAATTTTACTCGGACGATTCCATAAAAATTTCTTTCCACCCATATTACATCCCACCCATGCTAGAACAATCGAATGTTCCTTTACAATCTTACGAAAAATTATACAGGGTGGTTGGTAACTGGTGGTCCAAGCGGAAAGGGGGTGATTCTAGGCGAAAAAAGATGTCGAAAATATAGAATAAAAATTTTTCTTTTCTTTTTTTTCGGCAATTTTTGTAATAATAAACTTTATGACTACTTCGTATTATTTCGTTACGTATTCCTAATTTTCCGTTACGACAAAAACAAACTTAAACCGCGATAATATCCACTTTATAACGAGACGTGATAAAGTGGACGCGTACCGAGCGAAAATTCAAAGTCGATTTTCTCGAAAACAAAGCCTCGAACGAAAAATTGTTATTCTATATTTTCGACTTCTTTTTTCGTCTAGAATCACCCCCTTTCCGTTTGTACCACAAGTTACCAACCACCCTGTATAACCTACAGTTTGTCAATAAGTTTGTTATTGCATTGAAACTCTATTAAAATAACTTTATGTTAAAATTCCATGGAATTTACTCGGCAAGTTATATTTTAGCAATTTCGGAGGAATCGCCTTCGATGATCCCACGTAAGAATCGACCAACGTCATTATAAACGACTGATCGTTCCTAGACACCGCTACATTACGACAACCCGTGTAGGGCGATTTCACGTCGAAGTCAAAGACCGGTCTGCTGTCGAAAATTAGCCGCGTCGTTGCGTCCAGTTGCTACAAGCTAAGAGAGCAGCGTGTGTACCTTGCACTCGAGTCACAAAATCGATCGAGGAGCGGAGTAACCATTTAAACAACCGTAACTCTCTGAGGCGCGTGTCTAGATCCAAACTGGCAGGCACTGGAGAACGGAAGTGAGAGCGCGGAGACTAGTCCAGGAACTCGACGAAAATCGCGGTAGAGGAAACGAACACACAAAAGGATCAAGGAGCCGAAACGGAAAAATTTCATACAATATGAGAATCCTTGGTAGAATGAAGAAAATGGAGTAATTAAGTCGCGAGAGGAACACGATCGATTCGTCAAGATCGAAATAGAAGGTAGAGAGAGAAAGAGAGAGAGAGAAATATCCTGAAAGAAAAGATTGCCAACAAACGAAAATATTGGATTGAATCGAACCACGGAATTCGATGAAGGAAAAGACGGACGAATGGCAGTGAAATGAAGGTAGGAAGGAGAGAGAGGGCGGAAAAGATCTATCGACGCCGAAGTTACGTCGAAGCTAGTTCGAAAAGGGGTTGAAAGATCCAGGAAGAAAATTGCCGGTTAGAAGCAACGGCCGGGGAAGAATCGTCAAGTAAAGAAAAGACTGCCGTCTAATAAGGCAGGTGAAAGAGTCGAGGGTGGCCGAGGTCTGAAAGGAAGCGAGTATGAAAAGAGGGGTGGTGGCTCGGGATCCTGGAACTCGACTGCAGAACAAAAATTATAACTCCTAATTGGAAGGAATCGCCGCTTCGGCGCTGAAAAACACCGATCAGACCGAATCGATGTTTTAAATCGAACGTTTAACGGCGAACCTCTCCTTGAAATTCTTGGCTCGTTTAAACAAATTTAATAAACAGACAAAGGGAAGAGCAACGAAGAAGAGAGTCAACGAGAGTGAGATCGGCCGTGGTACGACCTACAACCATGATATAGAGAAAAAATATAAAAGAGACGGAGAGGGAAACGGTCGAAAAGTCGTGCAAAGTGCTGAAATCGCGAAAGATCGAAGATTCAGAGAGGGTTGTCGAGGGAACAGGGTGGACGGTAAGGTTTCTTGGTTCGACTTGTGTGCCGGCAACGAAACTAGCGGCCAATGGCGTAACGCAGCTGAGCCATTATTGGAAACTCGTTACATGCACGGTGCCCCGCGCCGTTACAAAGGCACCACCACCCCCGCCAGCACCCTTCGATCCTCCGTGTCGCCGTCCCTGTGGCCTCCGTTACACAACTACTCGGTAGAAGCAACTACGTCGCCGCCGTTAGATCGCACCATCCCCGTCCACCCCAGCTCGTACACCACCCCACTCAACCCTCTACAACTTTGTCTTATTTGGTTGTACCTACTTACACGGAATTTTCTACCCTACGCTCGCGATACTTGCCCTGCCTCCACGAATCATTTCCTTCTGCCTTCCATTTGCCTCTTTAAGTTCCTCGAGTGGTGATTTTCAGTGGCGTTGATTCGTCAGATTTCGCCTATTAAGTTTCTGCTATCAACGTTAATTGAAATTTTGTCAGTTTAGGATCTCCATAAAAATCAAACTTTCCTAATTTGGAAACCTTATCTTCGCTTCAGTTATATTTCAAATATTTACATCTCCGTGTAGAATCTTCTGCTTCGATTAATTTTTCTTAACTTTGGAACCTTCCAATTCAACGAATTTACAGCAACAACGATCGTTCTTTTATCATTTGGTCTCCGAAGAACCAAATAAAGAATTCACGAGACTGATCAATCGAACGAGAGTGTCAATCAACATCGACGTCTGTTCATGATTAAGACACGCAAAAAATTGCTGCATGGTGCATAATTTAGTGAAATTCATTTCGTGGTTAGCAAATAACAGAACGAAGTAAACCGATCTTGAATGAATGATCGTACCGATAATCAGATCGATAAATTAAACTCATCCTTTTGAATTTGCTGATCCGTCGGACGATCGAGGGAGACAGAGAGAGAGAGAGAGAGAGAGAGAGAGAGAGAGGGAGAGAAGTATCAAAGGTATTATATCGAACACGGAGAGAGAAACAAAGATGTTTCCATGGGATATACTCCGGGTGTTAAAAAGGCAGCTGGGCAATTGGGCGTCGTGCAATTTTCACGATGCGAACTTTTCGAGCGTCGAAGCACAGTTAATCGAGCGTTCGAAACGTCGATAACAAAGCCGTCTAATCAGCGCGCATTTTCGACGGACCTTAACGCGGCCATTCTGTAATCAACGTAACTAAATAATTCGACCGACCCTGTTCGCCTATCGAGTATCCGTTTCCACGTGTCCAATAACGACTGTCAATTTTCCAAGTTCCGTCGAAATAGCGGGAAATGTATCGGGCTGTTTGAATGGAGCGCTTCCTTGTAAAATGAATGATCGCGTGGAACAAAATAAGCAGATTTCTAACGCAGTAAGATAATTTTGTTTAAAGTTGTATTACAATTAACTAAGAATAGTACGAAATAATTAATGATTAATGATTAATCTATTTAGACGCATAGGCGAAGCTTGTAAAAGAACGTTTACAAAACGTCCCATCCAATCTTGAAAACAGTTAACTACGTTCTGTTACTTTCTGTTCTTAACTTAATATAATTTCACAGATAAACAAAGAATTATCAAAAAATATCTTTTCCACGGATGTTTCTTTAAAAGTTGGGCATATCGTATAGATTTAATCCAGGTGCGTTTGGTGTGCACCTTTCAAGTTAATCAGTGATAGACAAGATTCAGGCTACAAAGAGACAAATGTACTGGCTAACAAGCCGAAAATCCTAACTAAGTCTGGAAAACAGAGTAAAAATGTACAAAACAATCCTAAAACCAATATGGACATACGGAATACCACTATGGGGGACAGCAGCAATGAGCCATATAAACAAAATAGAAACAATTCAAGCCAAAATCCTAAGAACAATAGTAAATGCCCCGTGGTACGTTAGAAACGAGGACATTCGGAAGGATCTGGGAATACCAACGGTCAAGGAGGAAATTAGCAGGTACGCGGGAAGGTGCAGAGAAAGAATAGCAACACACTCGAACCGACTGGCTGTGGAAACGACCGACACAGCAAGCATAGATAGAAGAAGGAAACACCCAACAGATTTCACAAAGGGTATAACCTAATAAACACGATGATGGAACCCCACTGGGGTTTATTTTCGTTTTTTTATTTTTTTTTTTTTTTTCTATCTTATAAGATATAACATTTTACCAAATGTCGAACTGAACAAATTGTAAAATTAAATGAAGGAATAAAAAAAAAACCTTTCAAGTTTCTACCATCTCCGTAAATACTCGAAGAAGTTGATCGAAGATTCCGGGGCACGTCGTAGAAAATTCTACGCTCCTGGAATCTCTGCTCGGAAATGCCTCCGTGTCGGCGAGATAAATGTCGCAATAATATTTCACACGTACCCACGTTCATGGTTACGAAAGTCGAGGGAAGGGTTGGGAACTCGGGGAGGCGGGAGGGGGAGCGTCGTTCAAACTCACTTAAACCCTCGAACGTCGTCGAAGCAATCCGCGAGCACGGTTTAAGATTGATTCGAAGAGCTTCCACCGCATTTATTTAGTGGGCCGCGAGGTAAGTCGCCTCCCCTTTGCGTGAAAAATCACTGATATCTTCCCTGGGACGTTTGTTCCTCGTATTATAGAGAGATGCGCGCCGAGAGAGGGAATACCGCTATTTTCTTCGATTGAACGGAATCATCCGCGATTACAGTTCCAGTGAAAGGTAAAAATATAGAAAGAAAGTTTAAACGTTACGTCAAGCATAATTTAATAAAATTCGTCGAAATTTTTGTAAGGATGGCATTGATGGTCAAACTAAGACAGGGAAACTTGCTCTTTGAGGAATATCTGTAAAATGGGAAAACTTTCGAGGTCGTTAAGCTAAAAACAAGATTCTGAAGTGGAAAGTTTTTTAAGTATGAAAGATTTGCATCGAGGCAATCTTATACAATATTTTACTCGTATCTATACCGTGTCTTCTAAACTACGATATTGCAAAAATGTTTCTTAATGTTTAAATTACATTGAAATAGAACTACGATCTGACTAAAAACACGACTTGATCGTTGCACGAAAAAAAATATTAATAAAAAAGGGGATATAAAAGATCGATACAACAAACGCTTCGTATGCTGTAACCTAATATTTAGGAGATATAAAGCGTTTAATAAAAATGTGTAAACTGCGCTCTCTCTAATTACAACCGAGTTTCAAGAAAAGATTACGTGAAAATAGACGTAGTATATGTTACGTCGCGATGCTTCTAGTTGCCTGGCCGCCAAGAGTCTGCACCGCTATTCAGACCCCCGATAAACCTAAGGACCCACCATAAACTTAGGCTTTAGTTCACCTTTTGTCTTGATATTCTTATCTAACGCCTACTAGCCTTGAAGGAATCACTGTTCCTGTAATTGTTATCGGTTTATGGATGGTTCCTGAAACAGTCCTTAGGTTTATTATGCGTTCGTACTAATTACGGAAAAAAGCGAATATTTCCCTAACGGGAAAGCTGGTTTTTCCCATGAACAAGGTCGTCCCCGAGCCACGTTGATCGGAGGCTTCTTCCTCCTATTTTCAGTTATTAACTTTGGCTATAACCAATGAGCATCGCGGATCGTTACCCTCGCTTTCCTAACGAAAAGTGTGAACAACGAATCCGCGTCCTTAGTTCAAAAGGAACACCCACACCGAGCTGTCTTCCGTAATGCTACGCAAACGCACTTGACTGTTTTTACGATCCTCGTATAATCAACACCTGACTTGTTCTCAACAAGAGAGATCAGTCACTCGGTTCAAGCTCAGTCCCAAGTCCGTAACAATCAAATTATCTTCCTCACTCTGTATCGTATATAAAGTCTTGTATCCATATTGGTGGAAAATATACATATTTATATTCTGTTAACGCGATGTCAACTCAAAATAATCACCCCTATTGTCTTAACGGAAATCAGGGGATCGATCAACTCGTGGTGACGATTATTCTAATCGTAGCGGGAATTTACGACTCCCGTTGACGTGATATCTCGCGAGCGCGTCTCCCCGCGATTGATCGAAAATTCAGTATAATATCTTCATCTGTTTGTGAAGGTAAACGAAAGAACTGTTTCTACAGCATCTAGTAAGAATTAGAAAACGAAGAAGACAAAAGGGAATTCCGTCTACTCCGTATCCTCGGAGCTACCCTTAGTCAGAAACCTCATCCCTATCGGTCATCGGATATCTAGGAAACACGAAGAGGCTCTAAAGGCATTAACGACTTTCGAGACACATTTTAAAACAGAGACGAGGCGTCCCACCTCGATTTCCGATCCGCCACCCCACGTTGAGTGTCCACCCCGGCGGATACAAAAGGGAACAACGCTTCATTATCGAAAAATTGATCTGATTAGACAACTGTCCCTCCGCCGAAACTTTTCGCCAGACATCCGTCCTGATTCCCACGTCGTCCTTCGTACAATCGACCCCGCGAATTAAGGGCCGCTTAAACTCTTTACTTCCACCCCTTCTCGACGAAACTTTGCCTCGAAACACACCGCGTTAATTGGCGCAGTTTAAAAGAGTCGCGACACCGATGAAATTTCGTGGGAAGTTTAGGAAACTCTCGAGATCTTCGGTCGCACCGCTTAGAGAGAAAGCGTTTATCCTCTTGGATAGTGCATTCTCACGAATCTTTTCATTCAGACGAAGATAAGCAAGGTGAACTTTAACGTTAGAATATTACCAATCTTTTATGTACGTTTAAATACTTTATATACACTTTATGTACATTTTGAGACTAACTCCTCTTCAACGATCGAAAAATACCGAATCAGAAAAGAGAAGACAAGAATTCCAACGTACGACGGTTTGTCTAAATGTCAAAAATTTGTTCCGCGTGTATTCGCATCACCATACCGATACAAAGGGGCGAAAGGGGTTGGAATTTTCGCGGTCGCAACGGTGAGCAACGCACGATATTGTTGCTCGCGGCGTGCGTTTGACACTAGTCAACGATGTCCGACGATATCTCGTAGCGAGCTCGGATTGGGTAGCAACCGCGTGCGATAGCAATTAACTTCATTAGCAGCAATCAACTAATTATTAGCCAGAGCGAATATTTTCGAGGAGCGCCACCGATATGATTTACCGGTAGCTTACGATTGCAAGGCTTGACGATCGGCTGACAGTATCTCTGTGCGACTGTCATGGAAGCGAAAAGATTTGACCGAATTTCTGTTGAATCTGACAAGATTGGTAAATAGATAAAGGAGGAACGTACGAAGCGCGATTTTCCACGATACAGTGAACAGTTCAACGAACACACGGAGATTTTTCGGCCTGTTGAACACTGGAATTTTACATGAGATACTTGGATAATATGCTTAACGTTGCACGTGTCTTGCATGGATCTTGCACATCGTCATATTTATCGTAAATAAAAGGTTAACAAGTGGAAATCATTAAAATAGCGTGGCACTTAACATAATAACTAACCATTCAGATTTAATCTTTTTTACATGGGATATTCTATTTCCAAGTAAAATATCTCCAATTATCCCTACAAAACACCTGACAAGCCGGTTGGAAAAAAAAGAGCTTTCCACCTCCAACTTGACGAAAATACCATGTTTGACAAAATTCCACCATTCTCTGAAACAACAAGGTGACGAATAAAGGAAATGAATCTCCAGCTCCCGATGACGACTTGTCTCTAATCCAACGTTCCACCAAGATAAATAAAAAAAATACGACAGCCACGGATAGAAGCTGTAAAAAAAGGGAAAATGGAGAAAATAGAGAATCGGGAGAGTGGTATAAGGCAAGGGATCGATCGGCGTCGAAACGACGGCTAAGTCGGACGAAAAACGTCGAGGAGGCACGTCGAAGCAGCGGGACGAGGAAGGTAATCTCGCTACTCTTCGGCCGCCTCATTCAAATCCTACGCTAAATTTCAATCTGACGTGTACAAAAGTCGAGCCCTTCCGTCCCCGCTGCTGCCTCCCACCCCTTCTCCTCTTCCGCCTCCCACCTCCTCCTCCTCTTCCGCCTCCTCGTGACATAGCAGCGACTCGTGCTCGAGGCAACGGTCCATTTCTGTGATCCTCCGCCTCCGGACCACCCCATCGCCCACGTACATCCTCGATGCACACGTGTGCACCAGTCCATTTGAATCTAGCCACTCGAACGCGCGCTGGTACATTGCCGGCCAAAAGTTCGCGTATGGGGAGACGACGATGATTATGGTGGTCATATACGATGGAGGAAATGTTATCGGATGCGAAGCAAACGGGCGAGGCTTGTTTAGCGGGCAAGATTTGGTGGTGGTTTGGAAAGAGTGATATGCTAGCATGTAGTGAAATTAGCTGTCTTTCATAATAATTTATTAATTAATAATTGGATTAAGGAAGGTTTATGCATTTGTATGAAATGTATCGTTACAAAAATGTGCACAGATCGCAATTCGATTTACCCCCAGTCCTGTAATTAAAATGTATCTCGTCTGCAATAAGCGAATGTTCAGATGCTTTTGGAAAATAATGTAAAACTAAAGATGTACGTAGTTCAAGGAAGAAAACAAACATTTATCCAAATCACTCGAAATGTACTTTCCTAAATCTGTCAAGTTTCAATTATCAACTGATCAGTTTGGTCACTCTATTAGCTATAGCGTTAAAAACACAAACTTCGAATCTACCTCCGGTGATTCATCGGGCTCGAGACGGAACGAAGCCTGTGTGTCATCGGAGTAACTTTTTCGCGGTAATGTACATGTACCAGTGCGTACGTGTGCCAGAGAGAGCCACCCCCAGCAGCCGTCCTTTTAAGCCGGCTACCCTCTTCCGACGGCGTATCCACCGCACCGGTCGAGCGTCCATTTCCCTCGATACAGCCTGGCAATCCGTGGTGTATCGGCTCGCGTGCAATACACACATACACACACACACACACCCAAAAGCACACAGAGGCAGCAGGCGCACCTAATTAAACTTCGGCAGGGTAGAAGAGCACGTTAGACTTTCTCATTCGTTCGACTCTTTCTTACAAGCCGAATCGAAGCAAGCTCCGACTCGTTCCTTCCGCGAATTGCGACGAGAAGGCTGGATTTTTGAGCCCGTATCCGCTAGTCTGATTTTATTCTACCCATCCCCGAGTCGCCCTCGTCTGTGCTTTTCTTTGGCATCGTTCTCTATTACAACGACAGAGGAAAAATGAAAGTTCGAATTGGTCGTCGTGGAACGATGCTCTTTTTTTGCGAGATTTCTTTAGTTACTGGTCGTTGCACGAAGCTGAATTTGGATTTTGAGTGGAGTAAATGACGGCATAGACGATGGAATCGGTGATTAGATTGCAAAACGGGGAGGTGGGGAATCGTATAGATGGGTTTAATATTAGCATTTAAATCCATGGCGATGGTAATGATGATGGTAATATTCGCATATTGAGATTTATAATCCCCTACAACTGGAATTTTGCTTACTTGTAAAGATAGAGATCGCGATGGATATTAGGCTCTCACTTCGATCAAATAAAACGGATTTTAATTAAACAAAGGATAAATAAAATAAAATTTCGAAAATGAAGATCGATGGAGGCATGTACATTGCAAATTAAATACTGCTATAGAGGGTTAATCTTGCTGTGCGTTTTGCGTCACTTTTAACCTAGTTGTACGTTTCCATCGTTAAGAACTTTCGTTAGCTTATTGTTATCATATTATAATCATCATCGATATACGATATTCCTCGTTTCAATTATATGCTAGAAAAATTGTTTAAATATTCAAATTTCCTTGAAATCTTTTCCCTTGTCAAAACGAGAATGCAATTGACGTATAAAAATTCGAGGATAACAGCAAGGTTAAATTTGTTAATAGTAAATGTAAAAATGTATGTCGAATTATTTTTGGTAGAATTTTTCGTAAGTTGGTAAGTCGTATTTAATAGATAGAGGATTGATCGAAGATCGATCGATGGCGGCTACCAGTCAGAATTTTCAGTGGACATGATCGATTGCGATATTTTCAGGGAGGATCCGAAGAACTCGAGCGATTCGCGGGATCAAAATACTGCACGCCGAACGGAGCTTCGCATTATTCACAACGCCTCGATGACGACTAGATCGATAGAAAACGGGGGCCGATTAATTAATTCAATTGTGCCAGATAACGCGGATTTTCCTTCTGTCGCTTGAAATCGCGCGCTCCCCTCTCCGAATTTGAATTTTTGGCGCATATTTCAATCTACGGAATATAATCTCGATTTCTTTCTTTCCTTTCGCCGATCATATAATTTTCGTCGCAAATTTATGGAAATTTTGAACGTTAAAAGTGCAACTTTTTGCTATAGACGAAGACGTGTTACTCGGATAATTTTTGACAGTGATTCCATCTATAATGATAAAAATGTGAATGATACAAATAATTTCATAAGGAAAATGAAATAATAGCCTTTCCTGAAAAAAAAAGAAGAAGAAGAAGAAGAAGAAAGCTATATATCATTCATCCGTCATTTTAAATATTTTCGAAATTAGAAGTTTGCTTTTCTCTTTATCTTAATGTTCTCCTTTTCCGTACAACCTTCTGTAGTATCTTGACATTTCGTGTACGTTTGCGAATTTTTAATTGCACGCATGTTTTAATGAAAACTTCTTTAATAAAAAATTCTTTATCGTGCAAATAACCATGTCTTTGTACCTTTATTATATATTTAATTTTTTCCGATTTGGAAGCCGAAACAATAATGACCATCCTAACATTTTTGGACGGTTCTACCTGTATATATTTTCTTTCATTTTTATCATGCACAGACTATCGGAATATCAAACCCTGTGTAATTTTTGGAACATTTATATTTATCGTGAGACACGATGAAAAGAAAGTTTTAACATTTTCAATAGCTAAAACGAACTACAAGGGATATAAGTTCATTGAAAAAATGAATAATGTTAGATGTATTATAGAATTTAGAATATAGAAATCTACGTATCCTTAATTGATTCGAAAGCGAACAGACGGCTCGTTCTAAACCCAAATAACGCTAATTAATTTCTAACGGGACACCATTCGTTTGATTCCTACCCCTTTTTTTCAGAGAACGAAAATTCGCGACCCAATTGATCAGCTGCCGAATTATTAAATGGTTACCCTGAGATTATACGCGACAAGGATCGTTTGAAATATCGATTAGACCGAAAGATCTGTATGAATGATACATATGTTGAGTGAAAAAGGAAAGACGATAAAAATAAAAAAAAAAAAGAAAAAGGATGAGAACGATATGCCTTGGTTCCCCAAAAGCTTTCACCAACGATTCCACGAGACGCGACGCGACGTAAGATATCAATAGCCGATAAAACGCTGGATCAAGCATTCGCGAGAATCTACTACTAAGATGGCTGAATGATAAGTCTAAAAGGGCTTTAAAATGGCTACGCCAAGGATGTAATCGTTTATATAGCTTTTAGATTTATTAAAAATATTTAGGAGGACAAGATTTTGTGAATAATCGCTAATTTTCAGAGGGTGATTGGACATGAGAATAAAATTCTCGCGATTTCGACCAATAATCTATTCTTTATGAAATTTCCAGCTTCTAAGGGGCTATTATAAAAACATTAGAAATGATTCCTACGTTTTCTTCCAATTATTTAAATAAAACATATTTCTACTTTCATGATCGGATCATTGGCGGTGAAGGGAAAATTCTGTTGCGATATAAAGATCTAACCCTCGACGAAAAAGGAAGGTTTCTTTGGGATAATCTACATAGTTATATTTTTATTTGTCTGTCTATCTATTTGACGATGGAAGATGTGTAATTTAAGTAAAATATTAAAGTGATGTATTTTGATATTACCATATGAGTTGTGAAACTGTTGGTGATGAGACTCGAGACCGGTTCCTGGGTGGTGGATATCCAGCATGGCTTCCGGCTCGCCTCCGCTTTCAGAGCAGTTGCTCAGGGCTAAAACCAAACCGATAGACACACACCTTGCGTTTAAACTTCAAATCAGTTTGCGTTGGTGACGTTCCGTCATAGCGCGGTATACCCTCGCCTTATAATTTCTTTCGCGTCTCGCTCACACCCGCGCTTTGATTTTCGACGCCTCCCTTGCCCTTCGTTTCATGCGTTTCAAGTTGAATTTCTTTGCATTGAAGTTAAAGATCGAGTGAAATTTTCTTGAATTTTCAAATTATCGAGCCGTCGAAATTTCAAATTATTGAACGTGCAAAGTTGAAAATTTTCAAACGTTGGAAATATTCGAGTTTCGAGATTTTCGTATTCCCAAGTTCCCATATTTTCAAATAGGATTTTCAAAGTTTCAACTTCTCGAATTTCCGAGTTTCTCAACTTTCAAAAATTCCAAGTATTTACATTTCGAAAATTACACTTGCAATTTCGAATTCTCTGAGTGTTCTTTTCTAAATAAGCTTAAGAACCAAATTTACGACGCGAATCTTCAGCAAATAAAGGAACGAAAAGATTGCAGAACTAATGAGACGCCAGGAAACGATTCAGATATTTATTTCGCGACGGGGTACAGTTAAGGGAAGGGTGAGACGACGAAAATCATCGAGAGCGGTGCGGCGCGACCGTTTCGATTCTCTCTCTCTTCTCCGATCGTTCTTTCTCCCGTAGTACGTGACTTCGTTCTCCGTTTCCTTGTTCGAATAAACTGAAGAAAATCGGGAAAAGAGACAAAACGTGCCGAGAAAGAAATCATAAAACACAAAGCAGGGGTATGTCACGCGTTCGCTTAAGAGGTACTCGGTAACTTATCGATACAAACTAAAGGTTTGGCCGATTGAGGGCGTCTTCGAAGCACGATCCTTATTTAATTATCGAAAAGGTGGCTTATAATTATAAAATCAAACATGTTCTACGCTCATCGTTGCAAAATACTTATCTAAAAATATTACATTTGCTCGTCGTTATGCAAAAGATTCTTCCATCTCCACGCGTGTCCTATTCGTTACTTGAAAACATCTAAAGATTCTATCAATACCAAAGATCGATTGACTAACTTGTCGTCCGCCTCGCGATAAAATATCATCTCTTTATCGCGATTCATGACCGACCTCAACTTCGAAGACACCATCCGGTTGACATTATACTTTCCAAAAAACAGTTCACTGTAAAACTGAAAAAAAAAAAGAAATAGAAGCAACAGAACGCAATAGAGTGGTAAGAGAAATGAACAGAAAAAACGAGAAGGAGAAGGTAGCAAAGGGTAGAAAACGAATTTCCATCGAAGATACCGGAAGCGGAGGGAGCGATCGAAGGGAAAGAGAAGGAAGGTGTTCGCGGGCAAACTGAAAGGAAAAGTCGGCGAAAGAAACGCGGAACGAAACCATTGCAATTGCCGATATCGCGAAACGTAGATCGATTCGTGGTGCGTGTCTTTGTCTATCTGTTTGGCTGGCTCGAGACGTACAGGTATTCGGAAAAACGTGTTCCGGCTGTTTGGGACTCGATGAACCCCACGAGATATCGATTTCACGCTTGACGCCTCGAGACCAGGCGTGTTTCTTTACAATTTCGTCTTTTCTTTCTTTTTCCTTTCTCTTTTTGTCTTTTCTTTTTAGCATTGCAGATTCTTCTGAGACCAGCTCGCTGCGATCTTCCGTGTAGACTTCCGATCTTCGAATGATGACGGGGGGCATTCACGAGTGATTCTCGTTGGTTTATTTCGTGGGATGTAAGGAGAAAAGGCGAGTGATCATCTCGAAGAAAATAAATCGCATTTTTTAATCTTTTTACAATTTCCTGATGCTTTTGGCAGCAGTGCAGAAATGACCAAGATGCTTTTAATTGCGTTATATACGACTCTAATTGGCGAAATTCGACTATAAATCTCCTGTTTGCAAGGGTTTGTCATGTTGCGGAAGTTGAAGATATTTGTCCAAGGGATGTTTCTTCTCGTACCAGATAATATCTATAGTAGTATGGTAATCGATGACAAGGATACTTGGACCCAACTAAACGAAATTCGAAAGATAAGTTTCTAAACGAAGTATTTAAACCGCTTCGAGAAGAAGGGTTCTCGAGTCACCCCTCCTAAGTTTCTTCGTTTTAGACGAAATTGAAAGACACTCGATCATCCCCCACTGTGTCTTCAACGAACATGAATTGAATAATTGAATAATCATCCGGATATACGATAAAATGATTATACAAAGTTGTAAATTGTTCTCAAGTCTGGTTCGCGCTGCAAACTCGGAATGAAGAAACATCTCGCCTTTTTTTCGAGTTCATCGATAACTATCAAAGTTAAATAGAATAACAACGAAAGGAAACGAGACGAAAGTCAAAAGCAATAAAACTAGTTTCGCGATGATCGAGATGGACGACTCGAGGAACACACAAATTCTGATCAGAAATATTATTACGGAAACGTTATTATAATTATAGAAATCGTTTATTAAGGAACGAGCCGGCTAATCGGCGCGAAACAACGAACTACGACCCTTGAGAAACGCGACTATCCTAAACTCACCCCTAGAATCCAATGTTCGATCACGAAATCCACTTGAAATTGTCGTTTCGATGTCGCAATAAACAATTTCCATCGAGGCACTCGAACTCAATCGAAGAAAACCTGAATACGACGAGAGTCGCCCAGGGGTGGAGAGGGTTACGATTGACAAGTTCGAGTCCCGATCTCGACGTTGAATAACAGCCATCAGCGGCTGGTAGATCCGGCGAAACGCGGCGCGAACTAATCATTAACCGTGCGCGCGAGTGTTAACACGAAACGGAACGGGAACGAGCCGGTGCCGCAAAAAGAGTTGAGGGCCGACGCGAGCTTTCCTTTCCTCTTTCTCTTCTCTTTGTTACCCCTCTTCCTCTCTCCTTTTTCCCTTCTGCCCCTTCGCGAAGAATCATCCCCCTTCCACGTTGGTGGTACCAGCCTGTACATACGCGAGTCACGTACGTAACAGTAGCAAACTGACATGTATGCCTCGTAACAGTAAGCCGGTTCCCACTGAGAACCCTGTTACGCTACGTCTACATGCTGGAAAAGAGGGTAGAAAGCGAGAGACAGAGAGAAAGAGAGAAAGAAAGAAAGAAAGAGAGAGGAAGGAGGGCTGCTACAACCTCGTGGCTGCGTACGTGTGTTACTTTCTCTCTCTCTCTCTCTCTCTCTCTCTCTCTCTCTCTCTCTTTCTCTTTCCCTCTCTCTTTCGGTGTGTGTTATGTGTATATGTGTATGTGTGTGTGTGTGTCTGTTGCAAATGCGATGAAGAGAGAGAAAGAGACTTCGTGTAATACGTGTTCCGTGTGGTGTACATAGACATATACCGCATGCATGACGTGGAGGATGAGTCAGCTTGCGGAAGGCAGTTTCAGGGAGAATTCATCACGAAACTTTCCGGAAATATTTCTCCTTTTTTCCTCTTTTTCCTACGCCCAACCCTTGACAGGAGATTCGATGATGTTCGTCGCGAAATCGACTTCGTTAGCGAGCTTCTTTGAACAGATTCGATGATACTTCAAGGTTTTTACTCCTTTTCCTTCTTTTATTTGTTCTTTTGTTGATACGTCGAAGATTTTCGTTTTAGGTGACTTTAATCGGGATATATGGGGTCCCTTCGAAAGTTTCAGAAGGTTGAAGAAATCTTTGAAATTTTTATTAGAGTAGAAGGTACGCATGTAAATTATTGAAGATTCTACGGGATGGACGATATTTTGTAATTGTCGGAATTTGTTACTTTCCAGGTTTGAAAGAACTTTCGAAGCTTAAAATCTTTCTGCGAATTCGAGGAAAGATGATACGAGGACAATATCTCGAAAAGTCGAGAAAGAAAATTCGAATGAACTCTGCTAAACAACGGGGAAGATTCGACGTTTTTCGACGTTCTAGATCAAGGCGAGTGAAACATCGGGACGAGAGTCGTGACTCGCGACGATCACCTGGAGTCGATGGCACTCTTTTTTTCTTGGTTCGACGCTAAAGAATTCTTGTTAACGTTTACCGAGCCGTGTCGTTCGAGGAGATCGGGCTTATCGTAAAACATACCAGTGTCGCCTTTCGTTTATCAACGACCTGAGTGAAGTTTAATTCGAGCCGCGCTTCCAGCGACCGCGACAATGCCTTCGCGAGAACGCGACGTGAAAATCAACGTTCATAGCAGGAACAAATACACCGAGGCTCTTCCTCTTTGGTATTTAGAGAGTTACTTTGACTATGATCGAACATGCTCGATTTTTTGATACTCGTTCGATAATTTACCACCTGACCAAGTCGACAAATCTATTTTGTCTTTTCATCCGTCTATATTTTGTCATGTGCCTTCCGCTTTCATCGCAACACTATTTACATCAGAGAAATCTTAAACATTTGTGGCAAGATTGGAATTCTTTCATTTCATCAGAAATTGCGACAAAATTTGAAAGAACATTTAACACAATTGCTGCCAGAACCACTAAAACTCCCTAATGGAAATCATATAATTTAAATATTTCCGCTGCGCCGTGAACTGCAACAAAAGCCATAAGCGCATCTAACCTTCGTTATATCACAGTTACAATGAAAATCGCGTTCCCTAATCGAAACCAGAAGAATCGTAGGAATTGCCTGATCGAAACAAAACCTCTACGATTCAGAAATTCAATCAACCGACAAAACAAGCGATCACAGTTTTTGCCAGCTATCAAGTAGTCAAACTACGAGCTAGCAAACTACATGTCCGAGAATTCGACGTTTACAAGCAGCTCCTCTTTCAGAATTGAATTCTTAGATATAATAATCGGTTAGGATCATAAAAGGTGAAACGAGAGGTGGTCAGGAGAGAAGGTCAGGATTTTCCTAGGCCGTAGATCGACGTAACAGCTGTTCCAGAAAAGGTGTTCCCCAACGTGACATCTGCACCTTGGTTCCCCTTGTGGCGGCCATTCACCGCTTATTTACCGAATAGCCTTTTCTTTCGGTCGACGGCTATCCGAAAACAAACTTGCTCGACCGGGACGCGATTCTGGCGCGTGCACTGTCGGCTCTGGAAAAAATCGATTTTCCCAGGGGGATCGATGTTTAATGCCCTCGGTAGTCTAGGCAGTTTCCATCGATCGATTTCGTGCCGCTTTTGAATCGTGACTGCCCTCGTGCTCGCGATGTTATTTGTATGTATAACGTTGCTTCTTCGAATTGCAGAATCACCGATCGATAGTTTTGAAATGTAAAATGGATAAAAAAGATACTCTCTGAGCTGTATACGAACTGTCAAAGAGGTTAGAGTTCCTTTTTCTTTTCTTTTTTTTTTTATTTTTTGCTTTTTGGTAAAAGGTCAAATTTTGATTAACGAAACTAGGGTAAATTATTATTACGTTTCCAATCTTTTGATATGTCTATAGTTAAAAACAGAGGTTTCCAGAGAAGAAATCGAAGCTTCGAGCTTTGTGAAAGAATACCTCTGACCTTTTGTCTAAAAGGATCGCTTTGATAGATATATAGATCGAGGTAAAATTCATGGTGTAACGGGATAATCCTTCGTGCGGAGTTAAACAGAGAATTGAAGGTAATATCATCGGTTTTCTACGGAGGTGATACGCTTTTGAAATTGTTCGTTCTGGAAATCTTTAAACGTTAACTCTATAAATGAGATGTTTGCTAAGATGGGAATGTCGTAATTACATAATAAAATTGTAATGTTTATATAATGGAGCTGTTTTAACGCCTAAGAAACTCTCAAGACTCGAAAAGTATTGTACTCGATAGAATTGTTAAAAATGATGTATAACACGACTGAATAGGTGATTCATTTGCGGAGTACATTCGGTACTTCAATGAGAGATAGTTAACGAAACTGATGAAAATAATTGAACTAAAAAGCAGATATAAATAAGAAAGCTAAAATAATCACCAGTGAAATTTACAATGAGATAAAATATTTGGGTTCCTGATGTTAATAATTTTTCATTTCAAACATTTCGTTCTAGACAGATTTCCCATGAAATGTATTCTTCTCGGTCGTGTCACATACCTAACGAATGAACGATATTCTTTCGCGCGAGACATTTCGAAAACATCGTGTTAAAATACTTAAATTTTTGCGAAACAAACGTCTGCCCTGAATTTTACCGACAGAAAATGGAAACAGAGTTCGCGCGAAACCAGGCAGGATGTCCCACGGAAACGATGGCCTATGGGCAATTCAAGACGCGCGGAATTCACTGGCCATGCGTCAGCGTCACGTACGAATCGCACATGCGAGCGCATGTATGGCCTCTTCGAGCGATCAGTGTCGTGTTTCGGCGCGTGCTGCGATCACGACTACCTGGAACCCGTTCCCATCTTCCTCCTGTGTTCGTTCAACGATATTATCACGGGCTAGGGTCGTTTGAAAATTAGATAAATTCGGTCAGACAAAGTTAGCGAGTAACGATTCCAATTTGGACCAGATTATGTGAATTAGTGATTGAATTATTACGTCATTTTTCGACCTTTCGATCATGTCGGAAATTACTAAAAGACACAGCGAGATTAAAGACGTCACAGCATTCTTTCGCTTTTTTAGACGAAGAGAAACGCGAACAAGTATCGTTCTCCTTCTGAAACTTTCAACTATAAAAAGTCTCACCGTGGCCACGTGCAACACGCATCGAATTATACTTCAAATGTATATACTTAAAAATTACATTATATTTTCTATACTGGAGAGAGTTGAGTTTTATGAAAAATCCCAGCATAGTCGGGTTTCGGCGTCTTCGATTGTTATTAATAAACGAAGCGGTCGCCATGCGCATAGGGGACATTCTATACTTGGAAAAGGAGGAATCTAGCGAGGGAACAGGGGAGCCAGCACGTTGAAAATAATTGTCCTGTGACTACGGGCCGGAAACCGCGGCGGTCACCACGCTGCGCGTCCTCTTCGTCGCGTAAAAGCCCGCATCGATTGCTCTTTATTGTCCGTGACGAGAGGAAACGCGTTTCGAGCACCAACGCACGTGCTTCCACGAGATTTTTCACTACGCCAACGATGAATCTTCTCTCGATATCACTTTTTCCCTCTATTTTTTCAATCGCAAGAATTAAAAGAACACTTTAAAGAACTCCTTCTGCATCTCCCATCGCCGTTCGATCGATCACAACGACTAACAATTAGGTCTCTATTTAAGAGACGAGAATTTCCATGCTATCGTAGAGGCTTTGACAGAGTGTCGTAACTCCGAGTAAATACTACCTAAAATCTATACACCGGGACATCCCTTCCACGCGAAGAAGTTTCACCGGTAAATTACCATCTCTCGACAGGACTCCGGTGGCAAACTCGCAACAGCCCAAATCGAATAGAATCAAAACGGGAGCAGCTGCCAGCAAACGGCCACGAGGGCGTTATCAGGAGCAGCGGAATCGAGGTCACAAGGGAGCACGAGAGAGACTCGAGGGATCCACCTTCGATTTTATGGAGCAGATCGTGGACGGGCAACGAAAACAGAAATGCGCGAAAGAATAAGACAAAAAGAAGGGGTGAGCAGAGGTTCACAGGAAGTGATCCTTGCGCGTACGAGAACGCATCCTTGAAACGAGGCGCCGATCGCGACGAAACCTCTTGAATATTTTTTCCTTTCCTTTTCTATCTTTTTTTTTTTTCTTTCTCGTTGTCGCTTCTCGAAGCACCTTTGCAACGACGACAGATGATGTGGGTACCACGAGGGGCCGTGACGTCACTCGTCCCCGTTGCTTACGGCAGTTACTGCTTACACGACCGTTTCCTCTCTCTCGTCGTAGCTCCCCTCCTGTTCTCGATATCTCTTCGTTTCTTGCCGCCATTTCTTTCTTCCTTGCATTTCGGGCCTGCGAACGACACCTTTCCAGCCAGCTGTCACTCGCATCTGTAATTTCTTTCGCGCGCGAGCATCGCGTGGCCACGATTAGAACCGGCTGGGATCTGCTGGCATGCCTGCACGATCATCGGCATAGGACTATCTAACAATAAGCTTGAAAGTAAGCTCAAATTTTTAAATCTATCCCGATCAAATTGTTTGGCTTTGAAACTTTGACGACTGGTCGCACAAAAATTCTGAATTCGTTTAGCTCGAGTATTTTGGCCGATTTTTAGCTGAGTCAATTCGAATGCCCAAATTTCGATGTTCTCAAAGTCAGAAAAATATGCAAAAATTCGTATCGCAGAGATACTAACAAATAGGACAAAGGTAAATGTAAGCTTTGAGCCACGAAGATATCCCAAAATCCAAACGAACTAAAAACCCAAACTAAAAATCTAAAAAACAAATTGAAAACCCGTCGCATATCGATGCTTGAGACAGCGAAGTTAATCGTAAAATCGGGAACCGCTCGGACGACGAATCTGGCAATTTTCCCTGGGCGAAAGTTGGCACGCGAGCTGAAAGAGCACCGATCACGGAAACCGAAATCAGAGACGCAGTTACGAGGACGGATAATGACACATCAGGGTGGGGAAAAGTAAATACGTGGACAGGAGAGACCCGCTGGCTCTGTAACTAATGTACCTGACCCGTTTTAACGATCGATAACACCGGTGAACGCGATTAAGCGCAAATGACAGTCAGAGGCAAGTCAGAGACAGTCATTATCGAATGAATTTCGATCAGTAGCTGCCACGACTTCGATAAAAACGAATTTCCGATATAAATTCCAGCGATCCTTTCGTTCGTCTACCTGTTCGTAAAACTAAAACCCACCTACGTAAATCGCATTAGGTTATGAACGTTTATGCAATTTCGTATATTTCACTATGTTCTTATGAATATTGAAGGAATGGAATCCCAGTGGAGGTTTCATCTACCGCCGAATGATTTATTATTTTCGATCTTCGTCGATGCTGTTTCCTCCTGGAACGCGTGTTACAGGCATAGTTAATGAAGTTTAAATTAGAGGCTTGCTTCTTTCAGGAAAAAGTCGCCTCAAGGTTACAGGCTGAACGGTAATGAGGTCGCCGATGACGTTTCTGCGATCTGCGAATAGATCGAGCACGGAAAACGAAGGAAAAAAAAACACGTCGAATGTGTTTTTACAATCGAGGAACAATCGATAGCACGAGTCGTCAACGATACCTTTTCTCCCGTTAAAAACGTTGCATCGCGTTATGGATTCGCGGAGAGATCCGCTAGAAAAAAGTGGAGTCTTTGGATGAGAAAAGATACGACCGCGTTCTATAGCCATGTTCGACCAAATTTTCCGTATCGAAATTAGACCGATCGAAAGTCTAAATTGAATTCGCTCGTGAAGATTCGGTTGGCACAGCGTCGAAGGTTCGACTGGAGTACGGTTGAGAAAAAGGAAAAAGCTGGTGAATGCGAAACGTTTGTTGCTTTGGAGTTCGCGGCACGATCGATACGACTATTACTACAGCCGCGCGTCCATTATTGCAAGCGTACAAACCGAAGATACGGGGACTGGAATTAGCACCGCTTTCCCATCGATCCTCGCTCTGAATCATTTACGAGGCCGTGTACATAACGGCTATGCACGAGTTGCCGCGAAACGAAAGCGTTCTTAGGTATCATAGTCGTCCTCTTCGTTCGTAACAATCGTAGTTTCCTTGAGGAAAGTTCAGCTCCTAGTTCTGAGAAAACTACGCGTTGATAAAAATGCGAAGCAAAGTCAAATATTCATGTCGATCAGTTGACCAAAATTTGGACTAACGGAAACCTCAAAGTATCTGCCCTGGATAATTCTCGATAAATTTATACATTTCCATTTGATATTTGTTACGTTTTTCTGACACGATACTTTCGTATTTGCAGAAGAAGGATATTCTGGTAATTAACAGTGTGACTGAATTTATCGGAATTCCATTTGTTGGAAACATACGAATATTTATACAATTTTATACTTCTATGAACTCAACTAAAGAAATACAGGCTAAACAGGAGATTTATTTCACCTATTATATATTATAAAGATTATTTTACTTTAAATATTTTATGCGTCTTTTGGATATTACATGCATTTTGTATATTTTGCCACCTGTTTCTCATAAATGCATAACCATCTACGGTGTATTTATTGGGATAAAATTATTTAATTGTTGTTCTATTAAATGAACCGCCGGCTGAATTTATTTATCGGAACATGAACTGCTACTGTCCTGCACTCCTTGATTAAAATGTCTTTATCTACCAATCCGAAACTGAAGAAACAATTAAAAATATCGGTCATTAGTTTGCAACAACTTATACGTGTAATACAAGCTTACTTAAAAACAGATGAAACGCACGAGAAACTTCAAATATTTCGAAATACGTATCTTGAAACTAGAATATTTTATTTTAGAATGGCAGTATTATATAAAACCCAGTTGTACAAACTCGATGCGTACAGATTACAAATAGGAATAGAATTCTATTGCACAGAAATTTCTTGAAGGAAAATGACAAGAAGTATCGATCGAGGAATCGAATAACCTTTACCATGGGTTGTCTTCCTAGAGAAGGGGATGACTGAGATCCTGAGGATTCCCAAGGGGATGACCGCCTGTGTTTCGCGCGCGCGCCACTTTCGAACGTGTTTTTAATGAGACGACACCAAGACACTTGGAAACGGAGCGAAAAAGAAACGTGAGAAACAATGGCGGGGACTCTAATCTGAAGGGCATTGGATCGAACCCTTCTTCTCCCAGCATTGTTTCGTCGACGAACCCTTTGCTACTGCCACCTTTTCTTCCACGCTTTCTTCTGGCTCCCCGCTCCTGGCCTTTCCGCGACCCTTATGCGAGGCTTTAAGGAGCGAAAGGGAGAATGGAGGAAGCGCTTCGACTGGCTACAGAATAGTTACTGGCCCCTCCTCGACATTATCTTTACGCCTTTGCCATCGTACAAAAGGAACGGCGGAAAGAGGGTGAGAATAGAGCCCGCTGCTTGCGAGAAATGTTTGTCCTCCCTGTACGCGAGTTTGCTTTTCTTATTTCTGACCCCCTGCCATCTCTGTGTCTTGACCTTCTTTGCTATATACGCGACAGTTAGAATCAGAAAAGTAATTTCTCGTCTGAAATAGCGACTCGTTTTGGTCATTGGGATTGATAGCAAATAGGGTGAAAGATTTAGAGTTGGATAGAGAAAATTTCGGTCGATAACAGCACAGCTATTACTAACGTTTACGTTGCGTTGCGTCTATTATATAGCAATAAGTAATGTTGCTATCGTGGCTGTTGATTCGAAAGTTGATGACGTTTTTGTTTTTGTTTTCGTACGTTATCGTAAAAGACTTGTATTTATAAAAAGAAGATAGACAATGGCCAATATGTTGGAACAGATGTTACTACTATCGTTTATTCTCTGTTTATCTCCAATTCCGCTATAATCAGAAATGAATTGAAATATATATATATATACATATACCACTACAAGAAGATGATTAGAAGTCAGAGAACCTATTCGAATTGTACAAACTAAAACCATGAGCCGCTGAAACTTAGATCATCAATCAACGATTCGCCGGGTCATTAAACCTCGTTACCTAAACAGACCGAGAAACCAATACCCTGCGTCAACATCTCCTATTGAGGTCCCACCGGAATTTCCAATAGCCGCTATACAAGATTGCAATTACAAGTATTTTACCCCTAACCGAAACGAAGAGAAGAAATCTTGTATGAAATAATAATTGTAAAGAAAAAGATCTGACGCACCATCGTGAAATCTCGATATCGAGGACCATTGAAAGAAGACATTTGCGACCAATGAAGAATCTCAAAACGATAGAAATAATTCTGTCATGGAGTGACTTGTTCGAGTAAAAATGTGAAAGAAGTGGCGGAAGGGCGCACGCACCGGCGCGAAATCACACAGAGCAGAAGATAACACGCTCCTCGGTTGGACAGGGGACAAGGGTTGTCGAAAGGCGGGAGAGGGGTTGGCGGACAGCGTGGCGGCGGCATGGCGAACATGGCGTCGTCGAGGTCGCGTCTGCGCCTGGCCGCGAACACCGCGTGACCACGATCAATACCTGTACGCGCTGTTGTGCCGGGGCAAAGGATGTTGAATTCGAAAAGTGTTATTCCGCGCGTCTATCTCTGAATGATATGGAAGGGAACGCCTCTCCACGTGGGTGCCACGTGTGCGCTTCCGCCCGCGTCTCTTACGCGCGTGCACGCGCTCGTCCGATTTCGTCTGGCCGTCTCCAAAACACGGAGACCGCCCTGCCTCCTCTCTTTATCCGTCCGTCCTCCGACTGTCCGTGATTTCTGTGATTTTCACGAAGCCACCACGTCCTCTTGTCAGCCGGACATCCTTCGGCGTATATGACTGTTATCCTTTGTCGTATTCGTCGTTCCAAATAACGATATAAAATAACGATAACGAATAAATAACGATCGACATGCGATCTTGGGATCTTCTGAACGTTTTAAGGATCAAGGGAGAATAGAATTATGACACGAGTCGAACAGAATCTGTTGAACAGTATAAACTAGCTTTCTACGGAGACGTAGTACTTCGAGAGGTTTTGGGTAGCTTGGAAATATCCGAGCAAAACGCGACTCGACGTGGAGCTATAGAGACTGTTTGAGAAGGTGATACATGTACATCTATCGAGCGGATTGGCAAGCATTTCGCATTCGCGATTGGCAAAGGTAAGATCAAGTAAGAAGGCAAAATTCGAGGCGGGAATCGTAACGAAAAGATTCCCGAAGCGAGCGACACGCTGGATCCGTCGCGTCGCGGGGAACGACAACGATATACGCGTGAAAGCCGTAAATCAGGGATTAGACCGCGTTCACGGATTAGTCGCGCGCGCGCGCTCGAGACGATAGCGCGATTTTGTTTCTTCTCTTTGGTTAGAATATAGACATAATATATAATTATAAGTATATTTGCAGACACTGTTCCAGTTAGAGAGGTTAGCAAAGATAAAGGTGACGAGAAAAGGAGTGTGTCGCTGTATCATAGGAGATATTTCGACTGAAGGACTAACCTGCTAGCCGCAAGGCTGACATTCTCTGAAACTCTGGCTCCTGTAGCCATTTCCACATCCGTCGGAAGGTCTCGCGGCCGCTCTTGAGCTTCGACCACGGCTTCGGATTGCGCAGTAGATCGCTGAGCGTGCCCTGGCTACGGCACAGAACCCTCTGGGCGAATATCGCTTGCGGTATGCTGTACCTCTTCAATTCGGCGCTGATCCTCTGCGCGAGTTCCTTCGTGTTGATCTCCTCGACCTCGCCGGCCCCGTTGCCGGGTGGCGGAACGGTCTTCATAACGACCGAGGTGTGTTGCACGTGCTGCGTGTGCGATATCGTCTGTTGCGGCATCGACTGTTGCTGTTGCTGCTGCTGCTGTTGCTGCTGCTGCTGTTGTTGCTGTTGTTGCTGTTGCTGCAGCTGGGCCTGCATAGGTGGTGGCGAGGCAGCGGGCACAGAATGCGTGGGCGGGGAATGATGAGAAGGCGCGAAAGTGGCCGTCGCCGAGACGGTCGGCGGCGAAGCTGGACTCAACGCCGCTGGGCTCTGCTGCAACCTCGGCAAAAAGGCCGGATCGTAGTGAGGACTGGCGGACTTGTGCGGCGAGTTCAATCCGCTCTGACTGTAGGCGCTCTGCGGCGACAAAGGACTCGGCTGGAGGCCCGCGCCCGGAGAAGGATAATTGTGCGGCGGCGACATGCTCATCGAAGGCAATTTGTCGTACGCGTACGGCGAGCTACCCATCCCGAGGCCGATGTTACCGAGGCCGTTGTTTTGCATGACCGCGAAACTACCGGTGACGCCGCCAGCCGCGTGTGCACTGTATACAAACTTGTCGCTCATCGTCGAGATCGGCGGCAACGGC
Organism: Bombus breviceps; assembly: GCA_014825925.1. NCBI lineage: Eukaryota > Metazoa > Arthropoda > Insecta > Hymenoptera > Apidae > Bombus > Bombus breviceps. The sequence continues at coordinate 11,772,241 of CM026189.1, forward strand.
TGTAACGGCGTCAGGGTCGCGTAAGAGGAACCCGGACTGAAGCCAGGCGGTGACATCCTTTCCGCGACCGAGGTTAGTGTCTGATAGGTCGGCTCCGGCTGCATCGCCCTGAAGTCCGTCGCGTCGATCATACTCGCGACCGAGACGCTTATCCCCGACGTCGGCGTTAGCTTGCCCGGACTGAGGAGCTCCGAGTCGGCGTCGCGCGAGTCCACGTCCACGTCCTGAGGTGGCACGATCACCGACAGGGACTCCCTCGCGTTCTGTCTACTACCACCACCGGCACCACCTCCACCACCGCCACCGCCGCCACCACCGCCACCGCCACCGCCGCCGCCGTTTCCGTTGCCACCACCGGCGCCACCGACGGCACCTCCGCCGCTGCCGCCACTGCTGCTGCTGCTAATGCTGCTGCTGCTGCTGCTGCTGCTACCACCACTGCTACCACCGCCACCACCGCCGCCACTACCACCACTACCACCACCACCACTACTACCGCCGCCGCCGCCGCCAACGCCGCCACCACCGCCGCCAATGTTACCGCCACCGCCACCGCCACCGCCGCCGCCACCACCACCACCACTCGTGCCGCTGCTACCGCCACCGGCGTCTCCGTTACTGCTGCTGCTGCCTCCCGATGGCTCCTGGGACGACGACAAATCCTCCGCGGAGACGAGCTCTCGCTCCTCCTTGACGCCGAGCGCGCCAGCCGCCAGTAGTTCCAGCGGCAAGCTCGCGCACGCGATGTCGGGACTTTGCGACGCGGAAGACGACATACCCTCTGCGTTACCACCTCCACCGTTGCTACCACTTCCACCGACAAGGATGTGTCTACCTCCCGTTCCTTCTCCGCTGCCTTCGTGCTGATGCTGATGTTGATGCTGCTGCTGCTGCTGATGATGATGATGATGATGATGCTGGGGATGAAGATGAATCGTTGCTTGCTGTTGATGATGTTGCTGTTGCTGTTGATTGTGGTGATGGTGGTGATGATGGTGGTGGTGATGATGGTGATGCCTACCCCCACCGACCACCGTTCCTCTACCACCACTGTTACTACCTCCTCCACCTCCGTTCCCTCCTCCACCTGCGCAGTTCCCATTCGAGCCACCCCCACTGGTTCCCCGGCCATGCGTAGAAATCGCCGCCGGGGAATCGACCGAGTCCAGTAATTGCTCGCTATGCGATTGATGATCGGCTATGTCCCCTATACCTTCCATTTACGCACATCTAGTTCGGGTGGTCGCGCACTCGCTCTCCCGTGCTCGGACACACCGCGTGCACACACCGGGGGATACGATCGTTTCACCGCGAGAATATCGCGCGCGCACTTTCCTCTCTGTCTTTCGCTGTGCGTCGTCGGTGCACCTTCGCGAGCTCCGTGTCGTGTATTCTTCGCGTATTCCTGCGGCCGACGAACCTCCTTTTTCACCACTCCCGTTTTCGTTTTCGATCAGTCGTTTTCTACAGTTGGCTGTCACGGTCCTCCGCGATACTGCTATTATCAACCGTACGATAACGATATTATCGATACTCGTAATAGTAAGAATAATCACGCGCGTACCCGAAACACGATTCTCTCGCGTCGCAGTTTTTATCACACCACCACTCGTTTCTTCGTCCTTTCTCTCTCTCCCTTTTGTCGATTCTTGTCCGCGTCTGGCACAACTGTCTCGCCGTGTCACTCAGCTGAAGACTAGTCGCGAATTGCGTTACCTCACGAGCACCGAAGGAACGATCGCGACGGACACCGACACAACGACGAAGACGACGAAGACGATGACAACAACGATGACGATGACAACGACGACGACAACGACGACGACAACGATGACGACGACGACGACGACGACGACGACGACGAAGACGATGACAACAACGACGACGACGACGACGACGACGACGACGACGACGACGAGAACGAGAACGACGAGGACGAAGACAAAGGTGGAGTGAGCAACGAGGACAAAGACTCAAACCTCCAACAGCAGCACGAGCACTGCCTCGTGTTCGGATACCTCGAGCGAATCAGAATCGTCGTGCCACCGTGACCGCGACTGAGGACGACGTCTCTCGTGCACGAGGACACCGTCGACTTGCCAGTTGCTGTTGTTACTACCGTTACTGTTCCCGCCACTACTCCTTTCGACGTGGATGAATCAAACGTTGTTGTTGTTGTTGTTGTTGTTGTTGCCGTTGTTGTTGTTGCTGTTGCTGTTACTGTTACTCCACCACATTCAGCACGTCGGATCGGCATAGAGATCCGGTACCACAGCGGCGGCGACCACCGTGCGCCCATGACATACGCGGAGCGAGTGAGAACACACACTCTGCGCTCGAGTGAATACGTTAGTTCGTGTCGAGCGACAGGGAGAGAGAGTGCCAGGGAAAAAGAGCATACGAAACGGAGAGAGAGAGAAAGCGTGAGCGGGTAACCGACTAGAGAAGGGGGGTAGGAACGAGAGTCTTGTTATCCGTCTCGCTCCGTCAGTTTCTCTTTTCTTCTCTCTCGCTCCCCCTAGGTGGCCGCCGGTATACCGAGCTGTCCAAGGGACCCTTCCGTTCCGTTTCACTCCGCCCCTTTCCCTTCTGACTCCAAAGCCGCCACCAGATCCACTGCCAGTAACACCACCACCACCACCACCACCATCAACAACAACTACCACCACCACCACCACCACCAGCCACTACCACCACCAGTAGCACTGTTTTACCACCTGGTTCACTCTACACGCTTTTAGCGGCGGGCTCGTGCGTTCTTTACGCTCTCTCTATCTCTCTCTCTCTCTCTCTTTCTCTCTCTTTCTCTCTTTCTCTTTCGTTCGCGCTAATACACGTTCGTTCGGTCTTTCGTAAGTTCGGTTTACGAATTCACTGCGCGACAATCCTGACGCGTGCTACGTTCTAAGCACGATTCCTCCGGGTCCAGGTGCGACTCGTACCGTACCACTATATCCTCTCCTCTTTTCGTCCTCGCGACTCGTCACTCGTGCCACTCCGTATATCCTTCCTTCTCTCTCTTCTTCACCCTCTGATCTCTTCCTCTCTCTCCCACTCTTTCGTTCCGACTCCCTCCGATCGTCTCTATTCGCGTGTCCCTCAGTTCATCTCGCGCTTACGAGCACATCCGCGCCACCGACGTGTACACCCCTGTTCTACCACCACCATCACCACCACTCGGTCTCTCGCGAGCCACCGGTGAGCGTACCTGCGCGATTCTCTCTTCCTCCGAGACACTGCGGATCACCACGTGAAAACCTAACCCCCTTTTCGCACGAGCGGGATTCGAGCCGATCTTTCTTCCGATTTTCGACTAACCAGCTGAACGCAGTCGCGTATTCTGCGATCTCTCTTATCCTCCTTCCTTCCTTCCTTTGTTCGTCCTCTCTCTCTCTCTCTCTCTCTCTCTCTCTTTCTGTTTCTTTCCTCTTCCACGACACGTTGTCTCTCTCGGTCTCTTTCTCTCTTTGTTGGCTTCTTCAAAGTACGCGTCCGCCGTGTTTCGTGAACGCAAAGTCTCAAAGATGCGTGAAATTGTCTTCGGTGTTAAGTTGTCTCCGCGGAATATTTCGATCTCCCGGCCGAGAAAGAAGCGACTGGAGCCACCCCCAACGGAGTCTATGTCGCCAACGATGGCATATTCGTCGTCGTGGATGCGAGGGACCGCTACGTGCGCGCCGTCGACATTGTCACTACCACCACCATCACCGTTACCACCACCACCACCAGCATCGCCGCCGCCGCCGCCGCCGCCGCCGCCGCCGCTACCGCTCTGGCGTCAGTCAGCTTTCTATCGATTTTCCGATACCTCGTGACCAACGTTGCTCGATGCGCCGATACTTCGAGCATAAACATCGACTACCCGGCGACCTATCCTCGACCGATGAGCGCGTCCTTGTCTCCGAGCTCGATCCGATTATCGAGTGTCCACCTCGATCTTCTTTTCTCCACGAAACCGAAGCTCATCGGTGCCACTGTCGTTCTTACTTCCTTTCAGATATTACACGAACGTCTCTCCATGTGATCTTCTAAACATTTTTCTTCTTTCTTTCAATCTGTTCCACTCTGTAGAATCTTTACGGTGTTTTCTCCTATTTTTTTAGTCTTTCCGGATGATCTTCGATTTAGATATACTTCCCGGTGAAACAATGATCCCGATTAGAACGTGTTTCGATCCACCGATAAAACCACCAGTACACTTCAGCGTAATTCGCAGTCTGAAACCGAATCCCCGGATCAATCGACAATCGAACCGCGGAACCACTCTGTACAGCAGCGGTCTATCGATCAGCGTTGCTCCACGTGTGCCGAAGCGATTGTCGCAAGCAGCGCGTCTCGTTCACAGGTTTCGACGCAATAACACGATCGAAACGCGCATCCCCGTCCCTGCAAGGGTAGGGAGCAGAGATGGGACTCCTCTTCCCGGAGTCTTCTCGAACGCGAGCGACCCCTGTGCGTGTGGCAATGCTCACGGTCTAGCCAGTCTGAACGCGATCGGTTCGAAGCGATCGGTCGAAGCGGCGTGTCAATCGCGACAGACCCTGGGGAGAGAACGCGTCGATAGGTCGGATCAATGGCGGGGGTGGCGGTAAGAGGCGTCGTCGCGCGGACGGCGGATCGATTTCGTCGCGACCGTACGTACTACTCTCTACTCTCCCGGTTCGATTCCAGCCGTCGAGGAACGGCTTCGACCGCGATGATGCCGTATCGGTGGGGAGCAAAGCCTATCGGTCGATGAATCGTTGAATCGTGGACGATTGGAAGCACGCGGAACGAACATCCCCGACCGTGATCCTCTTCGACTCGCGATCCCTGCCCGTGCCGTTGCTGGTGCGCATTCACGCGCACGCGTGCGCGCACCCCTTCGGAACCTGTCACACTTTCTCACCGTCCTTCTCCACCTCCTCTCTCTCTCTCTCTCTCTCTCCCTATCTCCCTCCCTCTAACTCTCTCTCTCTCTCTCTCTTTCTGTCTGTTATCCTCCCTTCGTCGAGTGCCACCCCTGCAACGGTAGACTAAGAAGGAAGGAAACTGCGCGGTAATTCGCGGCAACACGATCCTCCGTCTCGAGATCTCGGAAAAGAATTTTTAGATGTTTCAACCTTCTGCCCTTCTTTTATGATTATCCTTGCTGCAGTCAACTATTAGCTGATTAACGAGTCGATGTCAGATACAATCGCAGGTGTGTTAGCCGCGGCTTAGGGAACGGCGCGCGCTCCAACCCCAGTACGGAGGGAGCGAGAGAAATCCGCTCGCTTTCGAACAAGAGGAAGCGAGCACGGAGTTGCGCAAATCGCGAACGCGACTACTACGTGCCGACGAGCCGCTTCGTGCGTCCTTCGCGACGAGCAGGGCCAGCGGGGAGGTGAACGAGAAGGGGTCTATCGGGTGGGGAACAAAGAGGGGTGGAGATCTTGCGACGGGGATCTGTAACGAACTCGATACGCAGGGGTCTAGAGGAGGGACGGGTCGGGAGGGGTAGCGGGACGAGGTCGAAACGCTACGAAGGGGTGGCTCAGGGACTGACCGACTGTTCTTAGTACCCCCGGCCTAAGGAATGCTCATCCAAGGGAAACCTGTCCTCTTGCAGCCGTTGCGCTGTTTTTATCCGTTGTTGTTGAATATCACGACGCGACGGTTCGTTTCGCTACCTGATGAAATTTTTCGTCATCTCGTTGTCCTTATTATTCTCGTTGTGTACTTTGTCACGGACATGTAGTGGCGAGCGTGTGAATAGAAAAAGCCATTGCTTTTGCAAAAAATACATACACTTTTTTTATATTTCCCTTAAGCGCTTCGATTCAGTGGAAGTATCTGTAATATGAACATCAAGAAATCAATTATATCAGAGAAAAGAGTCAGGAAAGTAAAGTTTTGGGGGGCAAAGGACATATAGCGGACAGGAAGAAGCAGGCGTTGGTGCAGGAGAAATGAGAATTAAAGTAATACGACGAATGTACAACGATTATTGCAATAGAACTGCAAAAAATCACTAGCAATATTTTTTCATTGCTAGAATTGTTACCTTTGGTATCGAGTCGATTGCTGTTGAATGTTTTGGTTGGTTTCTACGACAAGGGACAGTTGCTCGACATTTTGTAGATTCACGTTTCGTGTAAATTATTGTACCGCTGCAAACGCTAGCTGGCTATTTTTGTTCCTTAAAGGGCAGGTCTCATTTAACGGTAAACAAGCAACCAAACCTTTGTACGCTTAGGTAGATTCGAATCAATTAACGCGATTGTAATTAACGTGTAATGAATGATACATGTACAAATTTCTACAATTCAAACCTTCGACAAGTCAACTCTCTGTTATGTAATGTATTTTATTTTATAATAATTACGCTGTTGCAGTGCATCAGCCAACTTCTGCAATTCAGTTCTCTATAGCGCTATGTATTTTAACTGTCTGATGATATAATAAAGTGTAACATGAGTTAGAGGACAATTCAAATCACGTTGTTGTTTTGCCTCAAGTATCAAGATCGTGAGGACACACGTAATGTAAGAATAAATAAACTCCGAGGAAGACGATGTCGTCGTTTCACGTCGTTTAAAACGATGTCGTCTACGTGCAACCGTCGAACAAAGACGAATTTGAATTTTTCGACACTTCCCCGACCAGTGTAAGTAAACGGACGCGATCGCAAGGAAGAGTTACAGTCAGCTGTCGATCAGTTATCAACCGGTTATCAACGAATTATCGATTTAACTAACGAGTCATTAGCGATCCTATTTTACGACTTGTACACTGTATAGCCTGTACACTGATTTACAATTTTAAATATATTCGACGGTTACAACAACGAGCAATCTCGTCCAATAAATCTCACGGTCGAACATCCTATACAAGTCCTCTACAAAAGTAACGAAGATCTCGAAATAAACGATTTGGAAAATAAATATCCTTTATCGCCAATACTGACGATTATTTTGTGTAGAAAGAAAATATTAATAATATATGTTACGCAAAAATATTTTTCTTACTTTTGACAAAGTTTATTTCAATTGCAAAATTACTGATAAAATTGTGACAAAACTTTTCCGCAGCGTGCGCGAACTTTGGGATATTTTCCCGCGCGAAGAGCTGGACTAGCGCACGAGACGGAACAGGTAACCGAATCGATCGGTGGAATCGAAATGGTCACACACCTGTGACCGATTTCGAGCCACGCGAGGAGAACACAATCCGCACGAAATCCATCGGCGTTCGCGACCGAATAAAATCGATATCGGCCAGTCAAGTCGAACGGCGAGAAATAAAAACGCGTTGCGCCCCAGCAATCCGACAGAGAGAAACCCCACACGATTCGCGAGCCGCCGCTCGATTTCCCTTCGATGTAGCAGTCAATTTTTAGAGAAAGGAAACGCCACATTTTGTGAAATCTCGGGGAATCTCGACTCGATTTCTCATTGATTTGCTCGTTTAATTAGAATGTACACTTGTCTTATGTTTCCCTGCAGTTCTGTAAGGAGCAGTTTTGATCCTTTCGAAAAAATAACAGCAGAACACGTGCCAGTCTTTTAGAATCTTTTAAAAACATTACTGAATCATTCTAATTTTTAGTTTTAAATAAATACGAAATCGTATTAGAACGTAAGGTCCTATCTGTTTTGAAATTTGATCAAGTTTTACATTTATTTATTGTTAAAAGAAAAATTCATCTCAAAGCCTCTATTGGAAAATTATTAGTAATTATACAGTTAAACAGATTAGAATATCATTGGTAAAGTTTAACAAGTAACAAATTACAAATTGTCATTACTAATGAATTACCTTGCGTGACAATAAGTTCCTCGGATAAAGTCCATGCTTTCTACGAGTCCATGCAAATAAAAAATTCCATAATCCAACTTTCCCCTACGATCCATTCCTCCTCCCAAAAGGAATATCACAACTACACTGTGAGCTTTCCTGCACTAATGAAGAGATGCTAATGTACGAAAATATGCAAACTGCGCGTAATACGCAAAGATAGATAACATTCGCAAAGTAGTAACATTTCTCGTTAGAATGTTCAGTGTTAAACGAATCTCTGCTTATAGATTTCTTCTTCGTAATCGTTTCCACAAAAGTATGAATTTGCATAAAGAGTCTATAGTCTGGTCATAAATAAATAATATCTAATGGCGAATAATATTTGATAATAACAACGATCAAGGAACTTTTATCGTGTAAACGATGAAGCGAGTAGAGAAAACGTGGAAAAATCGAGGGTCGATCTTGAAACGAGGGCACGATAGCATCGTGCAGCTTCGCCGTTCCTGAGGCTAGTCCAGTGGAGGGGAGGCAGGCGAGGGGCAGGCAGCGATGTAACGTCGATATCACGCTCTATACCGGGCGTCGCGACGCCTAGTGGGGCGACCGGAGGATAGGGGAAAGTTCCACATGGGTAAAATAATCGATAGCACGACCGATATGTATGTACCAAGCGCCTACGTACTATATACGTACGTACATAGAGGAGGTACACGAGCGCAGGCTGACTCCTATGTACCAAGCACTATGTGTGTGGTTACACGCGAACCATGGTAGAGAGACAGAGAAAAGGAACGTTTAGTGGCGAGGGCGAAAGAGGAATAGCGGCCGGCCTATGCACGTAAACGCATGCTGTCATAAACACGGAAACGAGGCAGAGGGTAGTGGATCGAGGGTGAGAACGTGGACAAGGAGTTTCGCGTACGTATGCGTGGCTAACGAGAATGGATAATTCGCGCGGAAGTCGTAGAAACGGGTTAGTAAGGGGCAGATTCGGAATTAATAGAACGTAGTTTGGAATTGGGTGAGAAGAGTGAGAGATTGATGAATTCGTAGATTTAGATTGATCGATTAATTAATTCGTGACAATTCGTGACAATTCGTGTATTTCGACTGGTGCATCTTGGAAACGAGGAATGGAATATTAAAATAGAACGAGAATGGGTGGCGAGGGTGTAAGAACACTTTTACGAACAAGGACGAATAATTCGCGTGGAAATCGTAAAGCACAATCACTGATCGTAGTAGGTAGGCAGGTAACTAGATTCGAAATTAATGGAACGTAGTTTTGAATTGGATAGGGAGTATCAGGTGGTAAATTCATTGATTTCGATTGATTCATCTCGGAAACAAGGAATTGAAAGACGATAAAATGAAAAAGAGCGAGAAAGAGCTTTTCACACGCATAACAGACGAGAATAGATAATTCATGTGGAGATCATGGAACAAGTCTGGTCAGAGTGTAGATTCGAAATTGATAGAACGTAGTTTGAAATCGAATATCAAGCATCGGTAAATTTGTAGGTTTCGGCTAACGGACCTTGAAAATAGAGAATTAAAGGAATATAAGATAAAAAAAAGAAAGGTCGTAAAGTTGATCAAGCACGAAACTACAAATCTTTCTACAAATTGTCGAAATGACGCCTTAAGAAATGTTGACCAGATAAAACAGAATTAATCGATGTTGTTGCGACATCGATCGATACCAACGCTTAATGCAATAATGTACGACCTCGCTACTTCACCACCACAGACTATTATACATAATATAAAGATAGAAGAAGAAATGGTCAGTATAGGGACAGGCAGCACACGAGCATAAAATTTGCATGCCGGCTTAAAAGAGAGATAAGGGTGTTAATATAGCGGGCAAATAATGATAGTTTAGAGTTACCTTGCCTCTAATGACGAAACAGTAGAACGGACGAGGGAAAAAAGGACGAGCGTGGGCGTAAGATCAGTATACAAACGACGAAACGAGGGCCGGCTAATAATAACTCTGTGCAGATTTTCCATTTAAACATGGCGATGTGTGAAAACGGCGGGGGTGCGAAGAGAGAGCGTTGGGTATCGCCGTGGTGCGAACGAACAGGCAAAAGGTGAAAGTAAAATCCACGCGCACAGCTCTCTAAAGCGAAAGGGAGAGAGAGAGAGAGAGAGAGAGAGAGCGCGAGAGAGAGAGAGAGCGCGCGCGAGAGAGAGAGAGAGAGAGAGGAAAATAAAAGCTTGTCCGTTGCATGATAGATACTCGCGTATAGCTAACTTCATAAGAGCGAGGAAGATAGAAATAATCTGAAACATTTTCAAACAACATTTACACTTACCCATTTAAAAGAGCGATAAACAAAAAAGAGAACAGAATAAACGAAATAAAATGGATAACTCCGTATACCCTACACTATACAAAAATACACCCATTAAATTCGACAAGGTACAAGCGGGTAAAGAAGCTAAAATGGAAGAAGAATTTCATATGCGAAAACACGAAAAGGATGCAAAGATGGGACACAGAAGAAAGGCAGAAATTTGTGTACGGTTGGCAGGAGGGTTGAGCGCAACGCCGACGCGCTTGTGAAACCGTACGTGTCCCTCGAAAGAGAATGGCAGAGCGACGAAGGGAAAGGGAGGCAGATAGTTGCTAACACATACGCGCCGAGTATGTGCGACCACAAGTATATGAAACTACAGAGAGACGGAAATGACGCGAGGGAGTGGGGGGAGCTGGAACGACGATGGGGGCAACAGGGGCCGAGGGACAAGGGAGAACCTCCGAAGAACACGTTTGTAGGTGTCGCTGATTGAGAGAAAGCAAGACGCAAACAGGGAAACCATATGTACCTAACGTGAAATTTGTACATAGCCGCAAACGGGTGAGACCGTGAGGCCGGCAACGCTGCGAGGGGATGCACGGTGGGGATTGAAACGCGTACGTACGCTTAGGCACACGTATACGGGCCATTACAGGCAACCGTCGGTCGGTGGTCATCGCGAACCATGAGCGCGCCCTACACCCTCGACGGCCATTGAAATTTTCTGAAACTGTGCCGCAAACAGCGAATCACACCGCTCGTGCTGCTACCACGCGAGAACTCGGAAGTTCGATCGGTTTATCGACCTATCTTCATGTTAGAATTGTCCACGGGATGTTTTCGTGTGTCGCTGGCGTCGGTTTTTAAACAAATAACTCGTGTTAGCGTTGCCTTTTCGATCTTTGTTCTACGCGGTTTACAGCGGTTTCTTTCTCGTCTTTTAAAGGACATAGAATGGATAATATATGGTTGTTGGAAAAAAGATTGTGGTTATTTTCAACGTACTTTTTCGGCGTAGTTGTTTGGTGTTATTGAAATTCCTGGCTTCCTTTGATGCAATATCGAGAACATTCCGCGCACCCCTTAAACTTCATTTCTTGAATGACGTATCTCGCGGTGCGAAATAGCTTCGTGCGTTATGATCTCGTTCGATTTGTGCAGATCTTCCATTTAGAAAACTCAATCCACAGCGACCTAGATTGTATTTCAAATAGAAATCAACCTTTCCTGGTTCTCGGTTCTATAGTTTAAAATAAGAATTCGTAAACTTTGTGTAGAACTTGTATACCTAATACCGTGATAAAATACGCAGAATATCCTGATATTGACATTTAAATAGTACGAGCGTATACTAAGGGAGATATGTATAGCACATAGAAAAATACGCTATTGCTATGTCTTTTCATAGGTGATATAAGTTGATAATCTGGCGACATAAAATTTAGATATCGTTGACATAAATCGGTCGAAGTGTCTGGATACGTAAACGGTAGTGTATCGTTTTACTGCAGTGGATATATTTTCGAATTCGTGACTGAAAGAAGGGATCGACCAAAATTGCCTTAAATTCAAATATCGATTTAGAATTAGGAACAGCACAAGCGTTTTTCCACTTAGCCGCATTCGATAAAAATTCGCATTTTTATCCGCCAGAAAAAAGAAGCAGGAAAGTTCGATCGACGGAATCCCGCGCGTTCCTCCGCTATCGATTATTCGACCGCGCGGAGGATTTTAATTTCGCGCGGGCAAAAAGACTGCCGCGAAATGAACGGAGAATTTTTATGAATTAACGAGATTTTGTTGCGCGTCCACCCAGTCTCCACCCTCTCCACATAGCCCGCATCGAATGGAATGTAATTAGGTTGAAACAGGAAGCCCTCGGGCCTCCTTCGATGCATCCCCCGTTTCCGGCCATTTTTTATTCTCCGCTGCATCTGCCTTCGCTGCACACAGTCGCCATCTACGAACCTACGATCGTTTTTACGTAACAAGCCATTAAACGATTTGATTGAAATTTTTGGTAAATCATATTAATTGTAGTTAACGATAGTCGAAAGAAGAATATTTATTCTAATTTTGTTTCCTTCTATTCTTTCTGGCGAAGGATATTTTAAAATATCTTTTAAGGTAATAAAAGTTATTGGAATAAATTGCAAATATTAAAAGAATTATTATGAGCTGAGATTCGAGAGAGGGATTTGAAGGAAGTGCGCCCTTCGACGAGTATTAGCAGTAAACGTCTACCACTCCCAATAGATCTTTGACCTTTTCGTTCTCAAATTCGTCAAAGGTATAGCAACGTGTCATTACTCTTTAATTCAAATCAATTACTCTAATATCATCTTTATTATTTACTCTTCTTCCATATTTGATGCAAAAAGGTCTCCCAAAATCAATTCAACGCTTGCATAATCTCTCCCTCCGAAGACAATAACCGAAACTCGTTGTCAAATTTATCAAAGGGCCAGTAACGTGCATCGAACGTCGGCTTCGACCAATTACTTCGGTAATAAGCCGGTCCTCGGCTCCAGACAGACACCTAATGTTCCTATACCGGTCAACGAGCTTGTGAATTGTGGAGGACGCAACGGTGAAAAGGAAACGCGGCACGGGCCCCTCATACAGATGTCTCGTGAAGTCGCACCTGGCGGCAGGTGGTGGCTACGGCAGGGGTTCCCTGCAGCCCCTCACGTCCCCTCGCTACTCGATAGATTCACGCGTGTGCCCGTGATCATACGTTACCTGGCGCGTGTTCAGCCGACCTCCTCGAGGAAACCGATCAACTGCTCGCCACGGACCGTGGAATCGGTGTAGAGCATCCTGGCTTAGTTCATTCGCGTCTTCCGGCTCGTTCAGCGTCGTGAATTCAAAGTTGAAGGACCGCGTATTGCAAATTGCAATGGATAAAGATTAAATTTGTAAAATTCCATTTGTTTGCAAGTGGAAATTACTGAACGGTCGATGAAAATTCTTGGAAATTAAATCACGCAAAGTGTTGATCAAAAGTAGGAGTTATCAGGACAATTTGTTATTGGAGAGCTTGTTCGTAATGTTTGGTTCAAGTGAAATTTCTATTGGAAATTATTCGCGGGTCGAAGGACTCGTGGAAATCAAGACAAAACAACTTTATTAATCTTGGTGACACGTATCGTCGTTAAAGGCTGTCGTAGCGATCAAAATGCCCTTAGAACGTTCCTGCAGCTTCCTCTAATCGTATTCTGCTCCGATAGTGATGCTCATCTCCTCGGAAACGATTACCGTTTGATGGTACCAGCGATTGGTATCCAGGACAACTGCGCGACAAATCAATCATTAGGAAATTTCACAGTGAAGAAATCGAGCCAGACTTACTTATTTCGCCAGGATGTACTACGACTTTCAGCCTGTAACAAGCGTAATGACACTCTCTGGGTGGTTCCAACATCCACAGTTTCTCACCCTTGACCTGAGCTTGCCACGAAGGATGTTCTACGTCGTCCACCTGAAAAAATCGAAATATTTCGTCGATAAAAATAGGGAATGAAAATAAATATTTATTGAAAGAGTACCCACATGCATAGGGGCCCCATAACCTTGACTACCCATAAAAATCCAATCCGTCTTCTCTGTTTCTGCAGTGACAGGTAGAAAATACGGCCTTTCATAGTGTTTCCTGAGCACACCGCCAATTTCTTCGTCACAGTTACTCCTTTAACGAGAATTATAATTATATTGTATTTCTCTATGTTTCTTTATTATCAGCTAGTTTATTATATACAGGGTGGTTGGTAACTGGTGGTACAAGCGGAAAGGGGATGATTCTACGCGAAAAAAGAAGTGGAAAATATAGAATAACAATTTTTCGTTCGAGGCTTTGTTTTCGAGAAAATCGACTTTGAATTTTCGATCGGTACGCGTCCACTTTATCGCGTCTTGTTATAAAGTGGATATTATCGCGGTTTAAGTTTGTTTTTCCCGTAACGGAAAATTAGGAATACATAATGAAATAATATGAAGCAATCGTACAGTTTATTATTACAAAACTTGCTGGAAAAAAAACGAAAAATTTTTATTCTATATTTTCGACTTTTTTTTCGCGTAGAATTCCCGCTTTCCGCTTGTACCACCAGTTACCAACCACCCTGTATATATATATGTTTAATAATTTGCATGCATTTGTAAACCAAATTACCAGAATTTGTTATGAATCTAAGTTTATTAATAATGAATGTACGAAATGTTTTCTCACGTTGTTTTAAGATATAGATTTGTAGGAGGTTAAATGCCGAGATGCTTGTGAGTCAAACAGTCAAGTATATTTAAAATAATAAGTCTACGTACGGATTAAAAGTCAGAGCAGATAATACAGAGAATTAATCGCTAGAGAGAATAGCTGCTAAAAACTCGTGAAGGTTTGTCGCGAATCGGTGTGAGTAACGTCGTTGTAACGGTTTCTAATAATCGTTCGCGATAGCGTCCGTTTATTTATACTAGTCGGGGGGAAGTCGGAAAGTTCGAATTTGTCTTCGTTCGACGGTTGCATGTAGCGGCGTTTGTTTATTCTTACTTATGTTTATCCTAATGATCATCATACTCCGAGGTAAACAGCGTGACTCATGTGCCGCTACAGATTCTAATTCTCTTCCCTTGTTTAACATGTAACGATATTTTTATATCACTCTGTACAAAACGATACAAAGTCCACTTCACAATGCGGTTATCAGACAGGAAAGGAAACGAAGAACGCGTCGCTCGACACGAATATGAGTTTCTAGGTAATTGTTTCGATGAATACGGGCCGCTGGAAACTACATAGTTCGCTTGGAAGCTCGTTAGCCGGATTGTGTGCATACGCGCGAGCTTTAGGGCGGTTATTGAAGCCCCGAAACTGCCTTCTTCACGGGCACCGTTCATCCAGACTCTCCGGACACTTACTAAAACCTTTGCCAAAGAAACATCACCAGATTTAACTGACAATGACATTTAATACCATCCCCTATATTCTTTCTCCTAATCTAGCGCTAACAAACTACCTTTTACTTTAAAATACATTTCAAATAAATCTATATCTTTTCTTTTATTTTATATATGCCGGGTTCGCGTTATGATTAGGGTTGGAGTTAGGGGCGCGAAACGAATCTTCGTTGTGATTAGACATTGTTGTTATGCAATAGAGAAGATATTGACTAGTGCAAATATGATTATTACAGATCTCGACAAGTAACCGTGGTAATTAGATACTCGAGACGCTAATGACAGTGATCCTAGGTTCAACAACGAATCCGCGGTCAACGGGATAACGAAATTCGCTTTCTTCCAAAGTCCAAGTCGTACCCAACTTCCTCGTCTACGGTACAAGTGTTACTGAACTAACTCTTTGTTAAAGCATAGAATATCCACCGAGCGTAAAGACACTACGTAACTCGCTAATGCGACCTTACGAGAGAATGACCTTCCGTCGCGATGATGCTGCAGAGGAAAACTATATTGGGCTGTGTCTAAGGACACGAGATCATCGGATTCGTGGAGCGATGCCTTCGTTCGGAAAGTGAGGGAAATTGACGCTGCTGTTAATCGATCGATTTCCATATCGGTGGTTAGAAAAGGATGCTAGCCGCCCTTGAGGGAAAGTTGCTAGCGGGAAGCGCCATTCGTGAGAAAGTAGGTTTCCCCTATCTCCTCGTAGTTGGGACAAAGACTGTTTGTCCGTTTGAAGGACTTTAGTTAACTAAATCTTCAGATTTTATAACGGGTCCTCAGGCTAGCTGAACATGTACTGTGGAGATGCATCGACGTCTGGTAATCATCTTACCCGAAGAATAAGGTCTGCGTGTGGCGAGCCACGGGACAGCAACCGTCGGAATGTTTACTGTCCAGTGTCCCTACAACTATTTCTTTTTAAGGAGAGCTATACTATTACTCCATACCTTTGTTAGACAAAACGTTCATCCCTTGACCGCGGCTACGTTCGGCGACTGATCGTCGCCTCGAGCCCAAGCTCACTATCATAAATCTCGAACAACTACAATCGGATTGAATGACGACGATTGCTTAATTACGGCTATGGTAGAATCTACATTAAAGTGTTAAGGGGTTTTCCCAAAATTTCAAAGGGAAAGCTCCGGTGTTCTTTCATCTCCGACATATACAGGGTGGTTGGTAACTGGTGGTACAAGCGGAAGGGGGGTGATTCTACGCGAAAAAAGAAGTGGAAAATATAGAATAACAATTTTTCGTTCGAGGCTTTGTTTTCGAGAAAATCGACTTTGAATTTTCGCTCGGTACGCGTCCACTTTATCGCGTCTCGTTGTAAAGTGGATATTATCGCGGTTTAAGTTTATTTTTACCGTAACGGAAAATTAGGAATACATAATGAAATAATATGAAGTAATCGTAAAGTTTATTATTACAAAAATTGCTGAAAAAAAAACGAAAAATTGTTATTCTATATTTTTGACTTCTTTTTTCACGTAAAAAGAACCCCCTTTCTGCTTGTACCACCAGTTACCAACCACCCTGTATAATCTATGAAAATGCTACAAAATAATACGATTGTTCTAATCCAGCATTTATTTATACTTAGATTATATACCACAATATCTTAATACAGTATTACCTCGTTAACAGGTAATAATACTTCTTGCTTCGTTATTTTGATTGTTTCCAGAAACTGCTTCGACGAAACAAGCGTTCGCGTTATAGGAATCTTACTCGTGATCTACGTTATCTCAGCTACTAATGAATTATATTGTATCTACGTCTCGTGCAGCACGTATGTAGATATAAAATCGATGAAATAAAACAGAAAAATGAAATAAATGAAAATTACAATGGAATTTGTACTCACCAGCCCACGTACCATGGCTTCGTCCCTTTCTCCAGCAACGATCGACTAGCGCTCATATCGAACACGTCCTGAAGACTTTTAAACTCGGTTTTATAAGGAAAAAACTGGCAATTCGCGTTCTCTCCATCGTACAACGATTTAAAAAAAGAAAACGAGAATGTTTCCGTCGCTGTCCAGTTAATCATGGCATCCGTGATCACTACCGGTCTTCCAGAATACGCATATCTATTCCTCGAAAGAGAGCACAGAGGAATGAAAAAGATTCCAACATAGAAAATAATACAATTGAATTTTGGATATACTTCTGTGTGTTAACGGACGAATAAAGCAGGATGAGAGAGGATTAAAATTAATTCGGAAATGTAAGTGGAGCAAGAACTAGGGGAATTGGACGAGCCAGTACCGTTCCTCAAAAATGGTAGGATCCACGTTGGATATCCTGTCAACCTGTTGAACGTCCCGACAGATTGAACAATCCTCGGCTGGCCGGAATATTTTCTGCGTGAACGAAGGTACTTCCGCCAGGCACTTGAAAAATATTCAACCCTTAACAAAAATCGATTTACTAACGCTAAAAACCGATTTAAGAATAGGAAGAAACGCAAGGATAAAGACCGATATTTTATCAAAATATTTACTAAAATTCTTCGAAAATAGATCAGATATCACGAACAACGATTAGAAAGAAAAAACAGAAAATTAGAAAAAAAAAGAAAAGGAAACACCCAGCAGATCTCACAAAGGATATAACCTAACAAACGCGAAGATGGTACCCCGCTGGGGGTAGCCATCTACATGATAATCCAACAGCTAAAAAATTCTACCAAATGTTCAAATTGGACAAATTGTGAAATTAAATAAAAAAAAAATTAAAAACTCTCTTACAATCATGTGACAAAAATGATATGATTAAGGCACGTGTAGAAAGAAGCAAAGATAAAAACAAATCTTTTACTGAAAAAACAATTTCCTCAAGGATTGATCTGTTTTAAAGCTCAGATCGGTCGACTTTCTTATCTTTCTTTTTAACGAAAAGGATTGATTTCGTGGCTCACCTTGTCGTAACGAACGGTGTGCACGTAATTCCAGAGGAATTGACCTAGAATCCACGCGAGTATCAGCAAGATCCACAGGTGTCTCCTGCGGAACTTCGATCCTCCGGGTCTAAGAAGACATTGAGCGCGAAACAATTTCACAGACCTGCTAGGGAGTGTTGTTTCCTCGATCTTCGTCACTATCGCGCGTAACTCCTTCTTCGCCAGTTCGAACGACTTTTTCGAAGACTCGTTCGACACTTTGTTGCTATTCACGTCCGTCATGACATTCAATAAATCGATCGCTGTGTCTCGAAACTTTGAATATTCGTACAATAATCACTAAGATGTTATCGATCCTTTTCCAAGAACTTTTTGTAAATTTTAGACTTCTTAAGTTCAAACTGCAGAATCTGTAAGTTAAGCTTAATGCTGTTTAGAGTTTAATGCTGGAGAAAACTTTGACTTTTATTATTATAATTGTTTTTTTTTTTTCAGATATCGAAAATCTTCAAAAAATTCTCTCGGACTTCTGACGGTGCTGATGGTCGACGTGGAACTGTGCTAGGATCCTTTCACGGGGTTCCACAGAGGCAAAGGACACGGTTGCGCACGGGAATGATGCGATACGGGGGTGTGAAATGAACAAGAATCTGGGCTACCGATTGATTGAAACGAGATCCACCCGAACCCGTGGAAAGGGGCATCGAAACAATTTCTCGTCTATTTTCTACACCGGCAAAGGAATTTCCGCAAGAAAAAGTATGAAAAAAAAGACAGTCAGAATGATCAGCTGTCGTATTTTAATGTCTAACGATTCGAGGAAAAAAAAGTGACGAAAAAGGGGAAAATGTGCAAGTCTATAAACATTAAATTGAAAT
>CM026189.1:11796051-11799609 GCA_014825925.1 Bombus breviceps
GAAAATACATGTGATATATCTGAAGATACTTCGAGAAATCGAACGAGCCTCGTACAAAGGCACAAACATAAGTTTCTGTTTAAGGATAATTTCCATGAAAATCTGCACGTACTTAGGTGTATGGTGCAACGAACAACGGAATGAGCCGAAAAGGGTAAATAAAGTTAGCCTTTCGAAATTGTTTACAAGGCCCATTTTTAAGTATACGACGAAGGTAATATATTGCAGTGCCGAGAAATCATAATCAATTAAAAAATTCAAAAACTTGTGTGTGAATTAACGTTTCACCAAGAGAAGATCTTCGCTAAGTTGGGAAAACTATTGGGCAAGACAACGATAAAAATATAAATGATAGCTCGAATAAACGTCAAATTCACAAATGTACATTTTAGAAATAAGGTTCGTCCAATTGTCAAAATTTTGATCGCCTGTGAGTGTGTGAAAACATATAAGAATGTTTTCATTTACACTGTTAGATTACACGAAAGATACGAACTTGCCACTTTAAAACGAAATTTAATTTTCAAAGTGAAACGAGTAGGTGATAATGCGATATCATAATAATTGTTAAAAATTGCGTAACAAACATTAGAAAATCATAAAATCTCAAGGAAGAATTACAAGGAAGAATAAGATGATTTTCTCGGCAGGGCATAGATTTCCTTCTTCAACTACGTGGATACAAATTTCTCGATTTCACTGATCAGCCTTCGATCATTCTACGCATCGTAGTATAACAGCGCGTCGTCATTCCTCGAAAGCGTGTCGTTTTTTTTCATTTTTTTTCTCTTTTCTGCGAGCACGTCGCTCCACAGACTACATTTACAAAAATCTTCCGTCTCCCTCCGTCAATTCTCTCTTGCTCGTTAATTCTCGTAGAAAATTAGAAACGTCGGTACACGAAAACAATGAAAAACGGATATCAAAATTTCGGTTCGTTCGAGTCGATAGTCGCGGCTCTGTCAATCCTCCGACGACGTAACAATTGATCCACCCACGCATCAACAAGGATCTATCGAATCGTGGAAGAGGATCGCGATTAATTTGTTCTATCGTCCCTTCCTCGACTCGTGTTTCCATCGTCAAATTCAATTCGAACTCTTCCTTAGATAGACGAAATATCGAAACGTATTTGTCCGTGTTTCTCAATATTTAATCTCCATGGTCCACGTAACAGATCGCGTGAAATTTCTCTAGAAATGCCTTACAAAAGGGAGAATGAAAAAAGACGCGGAAGCGAATCGTCAACGTCTAAAACTTGCTGGAATTTCGGCAAAGATCTGGAACAACGATGTCAATTCCAAACTTTGCAAAGTCATCGAGGATACGCAAGACGTCATCCTCGATTCGAATTTCAGAAAACTTCAGAATCGAAATTCGTCGAAGACACGAGTGAGAAAAGTACAGAAATTTATCAGAGCCGTGTGTGTCACATTGAGCGGAATGGTCCAAGGTCCTCTAAGAGGTTCTCGCGGCAAATTCGCGCGCGTAGATGATCTGCTAGCAGTCCGAACGATAAGCTCGAAGGGTGCCTCTGGATTCGTGAAGAGGCGCGGTTTGTTACCCATTATCGGCTCGCTATCTCGATATTAATCGCGATCGCGCGCTCGTTTCTGTTCGAAATCGCGTTATGAATCATCGTAACAATAGCGCAACAGTGGCCAGACATAAAAGACGGTGTATCGGCATATTTGATGGTAATTAACGCGAGAATCCCAACCGATCGTAAATCGGATACCCATAGGCGGTGGAATATCGTTATGGCCCGCTTCTGACTGTGGATATTCCGCGCAATGGGTGCATTGACAGCATTCGTTCGAGAGCGCTTGTACAAATGGTATATGATACATAGTTTGTGATATTTTATCGAGATATCGAAACATTCTTACTATATTATTAATGATGTTACAGATCGTTCTTTCGTCGTAACAGAAACGATCGCACGAGCTTTCATCCGATCCCTTCTCGAGGAGGGTCGATCCTGACGCGGCTGATATCTGGCAGGGTAACGGCGATACAGCTTCTGCTTCCGGTGGCACGTCGACGATCGTTGCAACCAGTTTTCTATGGTCATCATCGTTAATTCGCACGTTTGTCCTTAATTCGATCTCGTCGTTCGTTCGATTAATGAGAAAAAAGCGAACAAATTCGCCTGAATATGAAGGATGAATATGTACAAAAGTTAGGCTGTTGTGAACGACTACGCGGTTGATAGATATCGAAAAAGTACGCTTAGAGGATGAACGAACGTTTGGACCGGTTATGCGAGACGACCGACGAGATCGATGATCGTTCTTTTTTCTTTTTTTTTCCTTTTCCTTTTTACTTGTTTACTTATTTATTTATTTAGTCGATCGTGACGTGCATACTGCACGAAGCACTTATATACACACACACATATACATATATATATATATATATGTATATATATATATGTATATATAATTCTGAATCGACGAGGGAGAATTATAATTCTTTTGTCGCCGCGTTGGTGTTATACTTTCTCTCAGTAGCTATAATCACGAACACAATCGATTTTTTTCAACTGTCATAATAACATTATTTAAGAAATAGAACAAGGATATATTTATTTGTATACATATAATATATATGTATATATATCTATATATATATAATATGTATATCGGATATCAATAGTGTCATCTCTGTCAAACATTCGATAACATTGAACATCACATAATTCCTCTCTCTCTGCTCAATCGCACCCTTTCTTTCTTTAATCCCCCTTTTCGTCGATTCTTTCTCGTTCACTTGGTCTCCATCTAATTTCGCTTGCATTTTTCTTATCATCTTTTCTTGTCATTTTTTCGTTTCAACCATTTACACGACAGCAATACATTAGAATATGACGAAACGTAACAGCGAAGAACCTTGATAATCGAGCGTCTAGAGGACCAACGAGTAATCCATTTCTATCTCTTTCGCCTTAGCTTTTTATCTTTTTCTTCGCGTTTCAACCGAGCAGAAATCCCCGCGAACGAGAACAGACTTTTTGCACGATCAGATGCAATCGATCTCATTCATCGGCAATGTGGTTCTCGACAAAGATGCTCGTTCCTCCACTCTTCCCTCCTTTTCCCCCATTTTCTTACCCTTCTTTGCGCTTTTACGTCTACGAGTGGACATTTTTATATCGGCACCCAAACGAAGGTATCATGCTAGTTTACACACTCGCTCGCATTCTTTTTGTTTCTTTTCCATGCACTCTTTGTTGCGCGCGATCGAACCGATTGGAAAACTCGGAGAACAAAAGAACAAAGTGCAACTCGCAAATATTCGGTATCCTCGTTACATGCCACACCCACAGCCTCAGAAGTTTACATAATACAATAACGTGGCTTAATCGATACGCCCCCCTAACGTGTGTGTGTGTGTGTGTGTGTGTGTGTGTGTGTGTGTGTGTGTGTGTGTGTGTGTGTGTGTGTGTGTGTGTGTGTGTGTGTGTGTGTGTGTGTGTGTGTGTGTGTGTGTGTGTGTGTGTGTGTGTGTGTGTGTGTGTGTGTGTGTGTGTGTGTGTGTGTGTGTGTGTGTGTGTGT
>CM026189.1:11799617-11923466 GCA_014825925.1 Bombus breviceps
CTATATGATATATTTATATTTATATATATATATATATATTCATTCATCTTTATACCCTCCTATATTTATAGCGACGGCCTCGCGACCGCGTTACTCGCTGATATTATTAATAATATTAATATCATTAACATTGATATTATTAATATAATCGTTCGTAGTAATACCGACTACCTAACCTTAGTAGTACTTTTGTAATACGGGTCCTTTCTCCAAGGGTACCGCCTTAAAATATACATATACATGTATATATATAATATTTATATATATATATATATTTATATATATAGTGTATATATTAATTTAGAATTGTGCAATGAAGGTTTAGAGCCATTAGTGCGACTACTGCTGCGGATGTGGTCGGACAAGTCGCTTTCCGTGTCTAGCGTATATCGATAACGTGGGGTGCGGAGTGCGAATTCTTTTTTATATTTCTTTTTCAATTGTTATATATTCGTTTCTTGGTAAGACCGTCTTAAGCAGATACTCGGTGATCCAAGCTTCCATGGAAGCTTATTTAAGAGGCTTCCGTGTCTCAGCCACTAACACCTCTATACCCTTCTTGTCCTCAGTCTTCCGGTTCCCTCCGATATACATCGTATCTTCCAACAACGCGTATCATTCTCAGTGCAGTAACGACCTAACCGAAAATACAAAATCAAGAATCCTGTCATCCACCCTTGTCCTCAATGCCCTGACCAGTCTTCTCTATCCATCATCCAGCAAAAAATCGGCAAGATTAATTTCTACTATTTTCCTTGTTTCTCCTTTTACGTTTCAGACACAGAGTCCTCGTCCATCTTTCAATGAATCCCGCAACTGGGAGTCGTGAAATCGTCTTCTATGCGTACAGCAGCCTCGGGGGAAGGATGGCTGCCCCCTGGACGGCGGCTGGACCATGGACACCCTGTTATACCCAGGAATCGCCGGCTGAGGCGGCAGTCGAATTCGGTGGAACGTTAACCGTTGCGGTGGCGGCCGAGCCATCGGGAACGCCAACACCATCGGCTACCCACTGACCAGCCGTGGGTGCACCGGTCGCGACGCCCACTCCCGAGCCGACGACCGGGCCCTGACCCTGCGCCTGGCCCACCCCCAGCTCATACTGCCGCTTCTTTTTCTTCTCCAAGTTAACTTGCGCGTAGAGCGGCTCACCGGGTTTCGGTTGCTGCAACACACACACAAGCCAACGGTTAGTTTAGAGCCCTGGCTCGGAGGGTAGCCGGGGGTGGATCGGTCTGGAGTGGGCTGTCGCGTCGCTCGGGGAAACGGGCCCGATGGATCTTTTTTTTATTTTGTACCCCTTCTTGCTTCGTCCTTTCTGTTACCTCGATTTTATTTTACTTTTCATTTCCATTTCTTTGTATTTTATTTATTTTCGCAAGGTTAACCCTTTCGCTATTACGGTAAAAGGAACTACTAGTCGTTATACTGATTTTTAGGTCGCAGATGGTCGATTAACACTGCGCGCTAACAAATACTTTCTATGGAATTTCGACAGGTTACCGTAGCCATTCTTATTGTACGGACAGATACATCCAAAGATAGCTGTAACTTAACTTTGCGGTCCAATATGAAATCAACGTTTTATTCTAACTCTAACTGGATCGTATTCGACAGATAAACTATTTCCAAAGTTACCCTTAACTCGTCTTTCATTTTCTTAATTATAAAAATTTGTATAACAAATAACGTACGCATATCGATATTTTTAATATTTTCATATTTTTATTAAATTAAGTTGAGCTCGATGTAGGATCGCGAAGAGTTAATAGCGAAAAGGTTAAAATATAATTAATTTTACAGCTTCTTACATCTTCAAGGGCATTTTGCGCCTCATTTTTGTACTTATAAAATGACAAGGTAAGCGTTTAAAAACACCAACTCGTATCTTACAATAAATCAATCATAAATAATATTACTTATGCAACCATATCTATCAAAAATCAAGAATACTGAAAAGGAGAACGGGAACAAAATTCCAAAGCTCCTAAACAATCGTATTGTGACAAAAAATATAACAACAGCGACACGATGGTTACTGTCAGATACTCTTTTATTATGCTCGATTAATTTGGATATAAATAGATTATAAATAAGTTCGTGCAATAGTCAATGTGTCACTATAAACCATGCTTCGAGGTGCGCTTAGCTTTTCTCTCATACGATAAAAGTCGCTTAATGAGTGTGTCTGTATACGCGAGTTCGCGTTTTATATATATATATATATATATAAAAAGAAGAAAAAGAAGACCTCTTTTTTTACATTAATAGTTGATCGTTAAACACGCTGCATTTCGGTGATATTAAACAAACAGTGTTGTTTATCCCCCCCCCCAAAAAAAAAAAAAAAAAAAAAAAAAGAATCCGCGGTGATGATTTTTGTGCTTTCATTAACGTTACCCTGCTTGCTCGAACTACAAAAATGGAATCGTGGTTTTAGTCGAAACCGAACTCTCCATGTATACACGTAGATTACTTGTTGCACTCTTTTTTTCTTTTTCTTTTTTTAGACATTATTCTTATTCTATATCGGAGATAGACTCTGCATCATCTGGGTCAACGAGTCAAAATTATGTCCTCTATAGAAACAGATTTTCTCATAATGGAATCTCATAGAACTAGTGAATACACTGTCGCGCTACTACGGTAATCGCACTAATCACTGTCAATTAGGCAGCGGATCAGCCTCTACTCGTAAATATTTTGTGCGCTTCTTCAATTTTCTTTTAGTTCGATACTTGATAGAGCGATTATCGGTTGAATTTTCGAAAGACATTGGTTTAACTGATTTCGTTGGATTTACACAACTTGTTGCAACGGCTGAACGCGCTCCCTAATCGTTGGATAATGTCAAGTACTTGGTCCTGCAATAACTAATCTATTATACAATCGTAGAATAATGCGAGACACACTTCAACACTAATAAACCGACGGTTTAACCTTTCTGTATGTATATTTCTTCCTATTACGCTATACGGACATAAATAATAGAGTATCTCTCGAACAAGGTTCTTCTGTATCGTTACATAGTCGCTGATAAATGAAGTTACGAATTATAGCTAAGTAAATCGGAACAATGAATTATAAAGGAATCGTTGTCCCTTGTTTAAAGTCGAATCGAAAAATTTTCTGTGTTATAATTCTTCTTCACCGTAAGTATAAAAAGTTGAAAAGATACCAAATGTCGAAGATTCGTTGAAAGAAAAACCGTAACGAGTGTAACGGACGATTCGAAGAAGCATTCACGACGTCGAACGGATAAACGAACGAAACATTACATTAAAATGTATGCAATTGCATTTGGAATTGCAATATGCACGTTCGTTATCACGTGTCTCGCACACGACGTAAATCCTGTCTCGGAAGCGCGGCGATAACAACGCGTTTTGCTCGCGTTTTGTTCGCGTTACGTAAGTATATCGGTCGATTATTATATAAAAATGTTAGATACTTGATAATTCCATGGACTGTTTTATGGGGGACCGCCGTTAACGCGACCCTTTTCTCTCTATCGTAATACTGTATACGTTATACGAATAATGCTGGTTTCATATAGCATGAAACACGATGAATATAATTGGTACTCGTTAATTGACTTAGTTTATACACTTATGATAAATGTTCATTAAGTAGCTGCTTTCTCTTTTTTTTTTTTATCACAACTGTGTGAGGTTGTCGCTTCTATTTTTTATTTTCCCGCCCTCTTTCTTCTCGTGATTTTCCGCTCTCGTTACAGTGACGATCGTTTTTTTTATTTTCCTCCTGTCGATCTCCGTGTAAGCGGATAAATATCGTATAAATAATAGTTCTGCGTATAATTATCCTTCGTCTAAGTGTGCTCTAGCAATTCGTACAAGGAAATGCCTCGTCTTTCTCGCGAATATATCTATAGAATAATAATAAAAGGCATAACAAAAAAGATAAAAAAAAACAACGAAATCGATTTGTGTACAGTGAAGTAAAATCCTTCTTCTTTGTTTGATCAAACTTCTAAAAATAAAAACTAACAGGGAACTAACTAATGTAGAATCTATTGCTTGCTCGCCCCTGTCTGTCTGTCTGTCTGTCTGTCTGTCTGTCTCTTTCTCCCTCTCTCTTTTTTTCTTTCTATTGGACAGTGAAACGCAGCGGCAAGCTTATCGATAAGGGGAAGACTCGATTCGAAAGGAATTACGTTTTGCTATTGGATCTTCATGTCTCAATCTGTACTTTCATCTTACAAAGCTCATCGTTCGTTCTTAGAACTCCTATTGGACGTGTCTCTTTGTTTATCTTATTTTCAAACGCTTGCAAACAAAAAGCTGTGGTAACTGCTAATCGAACAAAAGTGACAATGTGATGAAATGTCATAAAAGTTGGAGCCGGACCAACGACCGTCCGCGTTTCTCCAGAAACGTATTTTCTTACACTTTCGAGTAATCGTGAGGAAGATAGCGCTTAGTCTAAACGCCAGCGGAGTCTAAGTGCTCGTCACACAGTACCATTAGTTGTTGTTACTTACAGGCTGATATATAGTGGGTCGACCGACGTTATTCGAATTCATGTTCGCTCTCTGAATCGTTCTGTCCTCGTATCTGGTGCTCCCTTGACTCGCCATCGGTCGGTTTAGGGTGCTACAATCATAGCTATGTTCAACGGAGGGTCAAAGAGTTCAGAAACATCGTGAAAATATGGACTCTGCTTAACCGAAATTATCTAACAAAGTAGAATTGAATGGGGAAAACATACACATAAACGTTAAACGCAGAGTCCGGGAACAGAAACAACAAAAATGAAACATCGGTTGGTCTTAAAAGGAAGAAATGATTATAACTTGAAAGCAAATAATTATTGATTGTCGATTAACGAGTGGTTACCTATTGGCATTGTTAGGTGAATTAGGCCCTGAATTCCGCGCTGCCACCGTTTTCGTCACGAAATCTTGCTCTTTCCAGCCGTGCTTCTTGTAAACGTCTCTCAACTCTTGGTGCTGCCACATTGTGAACAAAACTTGTCCTGCAAATTAACCGATATTTAGCTCTACTTAGGAAAGTTCACAAAATACGTACTTATATTTCGTTTGCAGAAATTTAGCAAAAAGAAATTGACTTATTCTTGCCTGCAAATTTAAGAACACGAGGCGTGTATTTCTGGCGTTGCCTAGTAATGTTCATCAATCTGTCGACACCGCCAGCATCCAATAGAGATCGCGAGAACTCGGCGTTTTTCTTGATCACTTCGTTCAATGTGGCGAGAACGGCGGCGATCGTGTCGTCGCTTGTTCCTTGATCGTGCTGGTTATTTCCTGAAGGTAACTTTTGAATGAGATCACGCATCGCGTATTTTCCGATCAGCTCCTTGTTACGCTGGTCTATCGCTAGATTTCTTAGGGCTGTGGCCACAGCACAGACTACGCGGTCCACCTAAAATAGGACGAGCAGAAATAATAATTTTTAAAGCATTCTATCATCAAATTTTCGTGGAACCAGCGCAGATATTTTTCAGATTGTTTGATTACTCGGCAAGGTAAATGGAAATACTCCCGTAAAAATGTTAATGGTAATATTACAGAAATAATTTAATTGATACGAATTTTTAAAATATGAAAATCAGTTAACGCTAAACCTACCGACACTTCCTGTTATCTATTCCTACCGCGCGCTCTCAAAATGACCGCTGATTTAAAAAGTAATAGTTTTTATAATTTAACTTAGATTATGGTTAATTTCTAACTAAGTGTATGACGAACTTTCATAAAATTTCGTCCAAATTTTCTTTTGTTTAATCTCAATTGTAGACTTAGATAGAATTACACTTTTATTTATATATAGATATATCTTATTCGACTTTGCTGCATTTTTTACAAATTATCTTCTTATCGAATGTACATTTGCCGCATAAATATTTCCCGCATCTTAAACAAATTTTCGTAATTTTGTAACCTTCACAATTTTTTATCTAACAAGTTTTTTGTAGCAACGAATCTGAACTTGTTGATAGTTTTATTGCATGGTTTTTCCCGCGATTCTTTATATAAAAGTAACGTATGCACCAGGTTTATAACAATTTTGTGAATTCTCTGTAAATTGGCCTCATACTGTAGATACCATTGCAAATGTACTGGTTCGTAAACGTTCGCTTCTTTCGCTCTTCTTATCAAATCGTATAAACCTCGTAATTTCAGCAAAGTCGTTTCTGCTCATTGTTTTTGAAAAAAATGCGGGTCTCCAAATTTTATTCCACAAATATGAGACATCCAAATTTTTTGCCTGATACGCACCGCGGGCGCATAGCAGAGCAATAAATGCGTCTAGTTTCGTTGCATCTAGCTCCCTCTTAGTCCCCGATACTCTAAATGCTTCTTCTTCCGTACATTTTATTATACGATCCCTTATACGGTGATCAACGATAAGATAAAATGCCGTCTTTACTTGTCCTTTCGTTATATGCCGTTTGGCATATCCGTAAAAGTATTATGAACTGATGTCCTGCCAGGTTTGGGACTTGCATCTATTTCTTTCCAAACTGTTCCATCGGGCCCGGTTTCACTCTCTGCCGCCGACGATAATTTCTTTCCTTTTTGCCCTTACGTAAACGCTTGTTCATAATATTCGACTCTGATTCGGTTGTAAATAGCTTTTCATGTGTTTCCATGCCGTCTTCAGTTGCTGAAGTGTCTTGTTCATCGCACACTGAACAGTCTTCTTCTATGACCGTTATCTTTTTTTTATAATTTTTCTTTTTAAATCTTGATATCTCTAGGGTAAATATTTATCACTAAATAATACCATGTACGGAATACAAAATTATTGTCAAATTTGATATACTTTACTTTTCCTTCTACAACGACTTTACACAAAATGCTCTGAGACGCTTTCTGCCTGAGTTTTAGAGATAACAAATTTAGATGTCGACTAATCGACTAACAACAGAGATGTGTTCTAGTCGAAAAGACAATGGCAAGTAAAAATATGATCTTTGACGACGATATTTATATGAAAATATCGATGAGTATTGACTATTCTCCACCAATGGTTACTCGAGGGTGGAGTTGGCAAAGCTTTTCCCGTGATTTATAGCAATGAGCAATAACTCTAGGAAACTTCTCGACTTTTAAAATATTTGTAACAATGGATTATAAAAGGTGGTAATTTTTGTGGCGATTAGGATTATGATTAGGTGGCCTTAGGATTACAATGGGCCTGAGTTGATGCGTCTTGACAGTTGGTGGCTATCTCGATCGAGGGATGGATTGTTTTGCGACAAGATTACGGATTTAACAGCTGTTATTATTTGTTATTACTAATTTTGTTTGCCATTTGACCTTGAGATAGCCTTTTCTTTGTACTGATTGCATTTATTTTAAGAATAACTAACATATTTTGTCGGACGGTCGAAATGACCGCTCACGGTAGGGCAAGGCAGAGTACAAACTTTTTTCGGAAAATGAAAGAGCAAACTAAAATTAAATACCGAAAAATACATTGTATGCATGTTTTAGGAAAAGTCAGAAATTATGAAGCGATATGACAAAGCTTAAATATGGTTAAATTTGCGTAGAAGTCGCGAGAACGGTCAATATGACCGCGCCGGTGGGTTTAGTGTTAAACGTTTCTACCTTTTTATATTCTACCATTTTTCTACCTTTTTATATTCCTCCACTCAAGTGTACCCAGCCCTATTTAACACGTTGACTGCCATGACACCCGTATTCGGGTGTCAGCAAAGTTTCTGGTCAGGCCACGAAACGCATATTCGGGTTTCGCTTATTTGACTACTTGCGAAGGATCGTCCTAGGTATTTGAAAAGATATTCCATAATAATAAAACTGTTGAATTGTTATGAAAGTAATACGGAAATGGTTTGTTATAAAAGTAATGGTTTATTAAAAAAATTATTTAGAATGTAAAACTTTAAAGCATTCTATACATAGCTGAGGTTGGTTGGGACAATTTGGACGATAAGTTGTTGTTTTTTTTCTAATACTTTTGTGCCTTTGTTCGGTCCATTCGACGTCTGTTATTTGCGTAACATAGTTTGCATGCGCGTCTAATGCTTCTTCCGGAATTATGCTGACTCCGTCGAAGACAAGGATTTTTTGTATTTTCAGACAACCCTAATAATTTTGCAACTAATAATTCTCTAAATATTCTAATATCTATATTCTTCCTTGTTGCAATTTTGTAAACCGTCAAAGCGTTTACAACGGAAATTCCCAGAAGAAGTTGAGTGCCAAGTTTTCCGTACCATTCGATTCATTTTCTAATTGTGGTGGCATAAGAAACCATTTGGTCGGAATGATCCGTACCACACTTTCCTTCGTTATATTCAACAACAGCTAGTGGTTTTAATGTTGCGAACAAACGAAACGAGAGATGATTCTTGAGACCACCGCTCGAGCGACTCGCATTACTAAAATATCTATGGGAGTTCCGAGCAGAGAACGCTCGGTACTGCTGCACGCGTGGCCTGACGGGGATTTTTCTGAAAACAGGCGTGGCAGTCGACGTGTTAAAATGTCTATCTACCGCTTCGCTATGTTTTTGTTTCATAAAAATTCTATCCAATACATTCATCAATTCCTCCGCGCTACATTCCACGAATAACACTGTACCTCCATCCGCAGCAACTCCACCAAAATGGGAAGTCCCTTCTCCTTCCTCACAGCCGCGCGAATTTCGATACTTGGCTGCCAGTAGCAGGCTGCGAGGTTCTGAAGCGCCCCAGCCGCCGCCTCGAGAGTCTCCGGATTTGAGCATGTCTGCAGCAATTTCAAGTAAGACTGTACCACTTCTGGCTGCCAGAGTAGCTCCATTCCTCTGACGGGTTCCGTTCTAGGGCTGGTAATGCGAGATGCGGTCGTTTCCTTTTGCACTGGTTGACCATCCTTCTTCTTCTTGCTGCCGCCAAAGCAACCCAAATTTTCACCTAAGGCACAGTGATTTGAAACTGACATTAATTACAGGAAAGGATAGTGATCAGAGTATTAAAAATCTCTTTCTTTTTTTTTTTTTTTTTTTTTTTTATTTGAAACTAAAGCAAGGCTGAAACATAAAAATTTTGTGAACCACAGCAGGGTTAAGTATAATGCTTTTGTAGTGTTTTAACACGTTCGTCGCCCTGCGGGGCCCAAATCCGACCGCCCGTACGCAGAACGTAAATAGAGCGATAAGCGGGGATTCATTGTTTATCCCCTTCTATTCATTGTAAAGAAAAGATTATTTAGTTCTGAAACGGAGAAAGCGATAAGCTTCCCAGCTAAAGTATTCCGATGGATCTCATGGCAGATATCTCGGATCTTTCATTTAGTCTAGAAGCATATCTGTGAAACGTACATCAGTGATTTTTTCATCCACAAAATGTTCAGTACACGCTGTGAAAATATATTTGAAAGTGAGGAGAGTAATGATGACGGATTCTACAACTATCGTTCGAAGTGTCCAAAATCAGCCCAAATGTGTTTGGAATGTTTATACAAATACCATGCGATATAGAAAAATGTAATATATTATCCAGAATATAAATTAATAAAAAGTATGGTATAACGTGTTTTTAATATTTTTATGTTGTACATCCTATACATAATATCGTATATTTAATTAACTGGAACAAGAAGAGCGTCACCATACGTTGGTGACGGCGCCCCCACGGAAGTGCGACGTGGCAACGAACGTGTTAATGGAGATTGTGTGAATTATTTTCAGTGTATTTGCACTACTTCTATCAGAGAACTATACCAATGCCTGGAACATTGCAAACAACGCGTTGACAGAACAATTGCAACCAGCCAATCATAGAAACAGGCGTACGCAAGATGCACGGAGAGTATGCACTGTTAACGTTTGATGTACACTAACTGCTGATGAAATTAATCCGAGCACTCTAAAGACGATTAATCGTAACGCTTCAAAGCACAGCAATATTTTACACATGTTCACTCTTCACTCTACGTATTGTTGGTGTTCTCTATTTACGCGAATTATGTATGAATTTTGTGCAATGTAATGACAAGATTCGCTTTGTTTATCGAACAAAATATTCATCCGTCAGAGTACGTGGCCTAATCGACGGAATCAATATTAGAACAATGATTGCAACGTGGCTTGTTTGCCAACGATAGCGAACGGGTCCATAGGATATCGGTAGATTCGCGATAAAAAAAAAATTGTCGTGTGAACAGCTAAAGTGATCGTTGAGAAGCGTGGCATGCACTGGCTATTTGGATTTGTTCGACGAAAGAAATAAAATGTCTTACCTTGACATAAACTGTATGCTAAAAAGATTGAAACACATTTTTAATCCATGCTGAACTAGAAAGGATATAAAGCTGTCTTTTTTTTTTCTTTGCTCTTTTTTCTTTTTTGCTTCTTGTCTCTTGTAGTAGTGGGATCTCGTACGAAAGAAGAATTTGCGATACAAGGCTCATGAGAAACAAGAGAGAAATCATAACACCGAAGGGAACACAAAGATCAGTGTAGTTGCAAAGAGATACATACTAATCGACTGGTAATATGTGCTATTGCTAGTTAGGGTATCGTCGGTCTCGCAAAGACATCGTTCCATCATTATCACGAATACACGCAATTATGTTGGATCGAATGTGTAAGCGGTATATCAACAGAGACGTAAGCGCTACAACGTATGTTCAGTGTACACAGATGTGGAATATATCATTTTGATAGACTCAAGAAAGTATACGGGGTCAACTACGACTCCTAATTACTACCTTGCACGTTTCACAGTCGATAGAATCTGAAACGTGCAATACATCATTAATATGCGACTTGGTTTACTGTAC
The DNA here is from genome assembly GCA_014825925.1 of Bombus breviceps. Classification (NCBI taxonomy): domain Eukaryota; kingdom Metazoa; phylum Arthropoda; class Insecta; order Hymenoptera; family Apidae; genus Bombus; species Bombus breviceps. The sequence goes on from CM026189.1 coordinate 11,810,395, forward strand.
GATACTGTGTTGCCAAGCGGATGTATGTTTTCAAATGCTCCGTTTTCTCCGTAACAACTCGATCAATTTCATGTAAAACTATTACCAAGGGACTATCGATCCTACTTTTCGGAGAACTAATTTTCATCGTACGTCAATTTAGCCTGCTCCGTGTAAGTACAGAATCATACAAAAGCAAGGCAATGTTAAGTCTCGATGCTTGAAACAACATGCTTGAACAACAGAAGAATTTTATGCTGTGAAGTGGCCTTAAAACTCGTGATAAAGCTAAGAATGACCATCTAAATTTTTTAAATTTTATCCAGGTCACAAAGTACTCTACGAATTACACATTTTCGATTTTACCACTTATCGATGAACCGCAAACCTTTATTAGTCTACGTTTTATTTGACACAAATCATCAAATCATCAAAGCTATGTTTACAAAAAGCACGCAATACCTAAAGCTTGACAAATTGCTGATAAATTGCAGAATTAGAAATTCAGAATACTCCATAACTATTAAGCTCTGCATTACATTGCTTTTGCAACACACTGTACCACGATGGTCTGCTGCAATTTTAGCGTCACAATACCGCTCGTATATACAGAACCGATTCAATAAAACGATACAAAATTACACCCGCTCGTCCTCCTTTTCCGTTTGTCGATCCGCTTATCATCAGCGCACACACAATTCGGCTGCATGCGTGTCACCACATGCCCATTGAGGGAACCCGTGTGTTTACCATGGCACGGGGGAAGGATACACTCGTGTCATTCTCGAAATGCAGGAGTATCCTCGCCAGAGTCATCGACAAACCCTCACCTTTGACTGGAGCAGCTACCCTGTTCTGAACGGTCGACTGAATCGGATGTTTGTCGTAGTTTGGGTCCTCCACCTCCTGACACCGATAACTCAGATTCCGCAGAATACAAACACAGTTCTCTACGATCTTGTTCCCGATGTTCGACTTCTCGATGGCGGATCGTACTACGTAAAGAAGAGCGTCGACCAAACCTTCGCACTCGCGCAGTTTCTTCCTCGCGTACTCGCCAGCGCTAGAGACGTTTCTTAAGACGCCAGATGCGTTTCTGAACACGGTCGACCAGCATGTCTCGCCACTGGAAGAGCTTGGATCCCAGCCACTGTGCGGGATAATTATGTTGTTCACTACCATCGTTACGCCATCATCGATGATGGATTTCTTAAGGTCCTGGAAGAATGAAGATGTAAATACGTCTATAACAGTCTATAATCTATTCATAAATATACTATTTAGGTTGTCTAAAGGTTTAATAGCCAACTTCGACAGTATATTCTACTATTAACCCCTTCCCGTACTTTAGCGTAGAACATACACCATGTGTTGTAGGTGTCGAATAGAAAAAGGTTTATTTGGGATGAATAGGCAGGGATGAGTCTGGCTGAAGCATACGTATTCTACGTTTTGTCACGATCCTTTCACCGGTGACGTCTCACTACTGCAAAATAGAATCGATCCACGTGGCTCCGCGCACGGTAATTCGAACTTGATATTTCATTTTCTCGACCGGACTGGGTATGGCGTATCGTAGTCGGCTTTTCGACACACGATAGGTTTCTCACCATTAACCCCTCCCGTACTTTAGCAAGTCAGACTCGCGATGAAGATTTTGGCCCAAACATGAATATCACGAGTCCGACTCGCGACCAGATACTTGGGCCAAACGTAACATATCAGATATGGCTCTGTTCAATGCCTATATTATGCAGAAAACAATTTACAGTCGAAAACGGGAGACTCGTGTCGATTGCCGCGTAAATATAGCGGAGGCAATTTTACAAATTGTTAAATTACCGGACTACAAAATGCGTGGGAAATCGTCAATTGAAACACCTCTTCGACTCCAAGCTCGATATTGGGCTCATTTCCCCCAAAATATAGATCCGACACCTCGGAATGAGCATCCAACAAGGACGTGCAAAGTCTGCTATAAACATAAAATTCGAAACGAAAGGAAGTGGGAATGCGCGAAATGTAAAGTGGCTTTACATCTGCCAGAATGTTTTAAGAGGTATCATACAATGGACGATCTGTAGAGTTTTACGTCTTTCCTTTTCAGATATTCATTCAGTTTTATGATTAAATTTTATATAATTATATAATTTTATGACAAAATATAATAAATTTATAATACCTATAAAAGTAAAAGCATAAGAGTTTACTCCCTCAACAGCATTATCGCGTAAAGTTGACTATACCAGAGGTATCGCGGGCATGTACATTTCGGTTCGTATTGCGACTGTTTACGAGCATCAGTCTGGTCTGTTTAGCGCGCGTTGGTCTAACGCTTGAGCCCGAGTTTCGTCGAACTAAATGGCACGAGAAGGGGTTAAATTCTATCTTTGTTTGCATAACGTTATCGTCTATTAGGCTAAAAAGTGTCGAGTTAAATATATTCGTACAATCTTAAAATTCAATCAAATATACTATACACGTCTACCCACCTCGCAGGAGGATAAATTCCAAAGAACCCCCGTCACCAGTTCCTTCACGTCCGCGTCAGACGTCCTACGTAATAAATTGATCAAGGCCGGAACACCGCCGGCGTTCTTGATAGCCCTCTTGTTTTCGTCGTTCTGTCTACCGTAAGACAAATTCCGCAGCGCGCCACATGCGTTCCTATACACGTCTGGATTATCGTGATCCAATAATTGCACTAACGGTGGTATTCCACCTAGACTTCGCGTCTTCTGCTTATTTGGATCGTCCATGTAGCATAGATGCTGCAGATACGCGGCAGCGTTCGCCTTGATGATGTTGTTCGGGTTACTCAGGAAGCCGATCACCTCCGACAAGTTCGGATCTCGCCATCTCATGGACTTCTGATCATCGTCCAATGGACTGGCCATGCCGGGCACCACCGGATGTCGAGATTGTAGCCGTTGAAGATGAACCTCGTCGTCAAACATTCCCGGAGGAACTCCAGAGGTGAGTGGGACCGGATGGCCTTCGTCGTAACCGGGCACATCGCTAGGAACTGCGACTGGACCTACCCCGACTCCAGGGCCGTATCCAACAGGTCCATAAGGGGACGGAGACACGTAACCGTAAGCCACTTTATTCTCGTCTGGAAAAATGGGATGCCACACGTCGTTGATTACGAATCGACGATATGCAGAGCTTCCGCTAGATTGCCTCTAACGTTGTACTGCAGTATTCCATTAACTGGCCCACGAGCCCGAATCTTATCTGATCACTGATCAGGTATAGAGGAACTATTACAGGGTTGGGACTTTCATAGTCAAATAAGAAATATCGACGGCTCGACAATGTATTAAAGTCAGAAAGAATTTAGAATGGAAGATTTAGAAAATAGTTATCCCTTTACCAGTAGTTTATAGTATATATAAATATTGTATCATAAATGTTACATTTTAAATTTGATGATTTGACGAATGCTATATTTGATAGTTTGCTTGGCGATAGTTCAACACTGCTATCTATGTTAAAGGATCGAGAGTAAACGTTAATGGTGAGCTTGGAATTCTAGCTTTGATTTCTGGGTTTCCTTCTTTTCCTTTGCTCCAATATATTTCTAGAAATCCTAGATATTTCCATTGAATTCACACGATTACCTGACGTACACGCGTCTATTTTTCAACAATCGTTCCAAGAAATCAGTTTTCATAACCGCTAGGGATATCGAGAGATGGTCAGTTAACGAATGAAAATCCCGGTCAGTTAACGTGTCACTATAGTGTACTCGTATAGTTGAAACGCATAATTCACTCGCATTATCTGTGCGATGGTAGTAGCGTGGTTTGAAACAGTGGAATATGGACTCGCGACGTTAAAGAGACTCAACGACGATAAACGCGGTCGGATGAAGTTTAACAAGAGTGAAAGAGGCAAGAAGAGAAAGGAAGTCGACAAAGGGAAAAAGAGAGAGAAGAATAGAAAGAGAAAGGCAGAGAGAATGAGTTAAATAAATTATTGATGTGACCCTACCATGAGGATGCTGAGAGGGTTCGCCAGAGTCATCCATATTCCAAGAGTTGCTGATTTGATCTAGAGAGAACACAAAATAACAACGAATGTCAGGTATAGAGATAATTAAAGTGAATTATGCTGTGCCCCGTGCACGATCAGACAAATAGCCGTGGCCCGCTGCAACATGATAGCTGAATATCTCATTACACAGCTGTCTAGGTCAACGTTGCGCTCAAAAAAAATTCCTTTCGATTAAGAAGAAACGACAATGACGCGACAAAGAAAAAAAAAATGCGGATTATGAGCTATCTATGAGCTATCCCGTATCTTCCCGTTTCGATAACGAACATACCATATTGATCTCCGGGACCACCAGGACTAGGAGTAATACGATAATGATCTTGCAACGCGGGATTCAAACCTGGATCGATGTCGTTGTAACCGCCTTCCACATATGGCGCCGCCTTACGTAGGTATTCTTTAAGAAAAATAGAAGGAACATCTTAGACGTTAAAGAGTCAGATCTTCGTTTGTTCTACCGTTTTCCACGGTTCTGAGTAACTTTCGTAACAATGACGAGACCATGCGAGACGGATAAAAATAACCGATTGCTTACCATGCGGAGGCGAGGCACGACTGTGCTCAGAAGGACTATGAGGACTGTGAGGAGAATGCGAGCGTGGCATGTAGATACCATGCGGACCCGGATAACCTGGCTGTGGTGGATAACCGAGGTACGGCTCGTAATGTTCAAAACCGACCATGTACGAGTCCGCCGGGTATCGCCGGTCCGCGTGCTGATAATCCTGAGACATCAATGGAACTGACATGTAACTCACTGCGCCTGGATCTGGCTCCATGTGTGACACCTCGCGAACAACCTTCGACACGTTTGTCACCTGTGAAAATTTCAACAGTTTATAGAAAGAACGAGATCGCCAAGAATGCTGGGGATGCTAGGAATGCTGAGAATAATCAGGATACTTGAAATGAAATAAGAGTAACTAGAATTCTGAGAATGTTCGGTGTAATAGGATTCTCAAAATGTAATTCTCAAAATGTTAAGTATAATTGAATTATGATTTCTGAAAATGTTAAAAGTACCGGAAATGAGTATCGTGATTTGCAAGAGAACCGATCTTGAGGATTCCGAGAATGTGAGAATACCGAAACAAACACGAGAATTCAAGTAGCAAACGGTAAAAATGCTGATAATGAACGAACGCTGAGGCTTTCGAAAGATAACGAACATCGACATCTTTTTAAAACTTCGAGAGGTCGCAGTACGCTAAGAATAATAAGAAATCTAGGAATTGTCAGAACTTTGAGAACACTGACAATCAGTCGCTGCAATTTCTAAGAGAACTGAGAACTTCGATAACTCGAAGAATATTGAGAGTAATGGCAACAAGCGCGCAACGTACTACGGGTACTGAGAATAACGAGAGCATGGCTTCGAAGGGAACAATCGTTAAGAGTAAAAGGAAATCGTTGCACAGCAAATTAGACCGTTGCTAAAACTGGAAACGGATCTCACTTGTTGAGTAGTTTGCTGCTTATGGCTGCGGATAAGTAATGGATCCTCTTGGACAGACAAATGAGACGAATGCAACGAATGGGTGTCCGCCTGGCCGTTACTTCCGTGGTAATCTGCATCACTCTGTCCGCTGCAAAACGTTCGCAATAATGATCAATTAGAGCCGCTCGTCGCATCGTGCAATCGGGAACAATCGACGATTTATTCGCGTAAGTTCGATAACTTACGTGTATTGCGGCATGTCGGGGCCCTTCTCCTGGAGAACGCGTCTGGAAAAATACAACGAGACCGATTACATTCCGATTTACGATCGCCGAACAAAACTACCAAATCGAATTACCACGAAAATAAAAGAACATTTGAAAAAATATCGATCGAATCGTACACGTTTATATGATACTTTGTAAAACAAAAAAGATAATAAATAACTCATGCACTTCGATCAAAAAATAACACGCTGAAATCAAATAGGCAGACTAAGAAAAAGAAAGGGGGGATCGAAGTACAAAGAAAAACATTCAAAAACTACGTCAAACTACTCTTCTCGCGTTTTTTGTCACACATCGCTCTGAACCATGCTAAGTAAATGCAAACGAACACGTGTTCGCGCCACCGACATTACTCATTCTGACAACTTTATATCTCTAGCTCAATATCTTTCACGAATGAGCCACGAATTTTCTCAAAATTTCGTGGCAAGCATCTTGATGGATTAGACAGATGAATTCTGTGTACATGATACGTCCAAAGTGATATAGTTGCAGTACAGGTGATAAAATTGCTCAAGAGTAAATCAAATGTTTCGAAAGTCTAAACGAGTCATTTAAGACATTTTAGAGAAGACAAGAGTCTAGAGTTAATTGTTATTAAGAAAAGACTTCGTCAAAGAGTAACTTAATCCAATAGGAACGTCGATCAACGGCGATCATCGTTGATAGACGCGTTAGTTGCGTAGACCCGCGGTCAGAATGACTAACCTCGGTTAGGTCATGTTAGTCACCTCTGTGTGATCTCAGTGTGCGTTATACTGTGCTCCTGTCTCTCGACGATTCGACGATTCACCAGCCTGACATTAATAATTTCGGTCTGATTAATTTGGGTGCTGAAACTACGTGCTTCCTAGGGTGCAACCTCGAGTAGATATCTTGTAACTGTCTTTTTCATCATTGATTCCCCATGATTCCCAGGCCTCCTATGTATTACCTTTTCTTCTCTTTTTTTTTCTTTTTTTTGTTTCTATCTGAGGCGCCAGGAAAAATGGACCAAACGAATGGAACGACAGCGGGATAGACGAAAGAGATAGTCGAGTCTTTTTGTTTCTTTCTAGCTATTACCGGGAAACGAGTTTTGCCAATTGGCCGAGTTACGTCTTGCACTAGCCGTGTAAAAGAGGGGGAAAAGCAGAGTTCATTTTACGATCACCGGCTTCTTATTGAAACGGATAGAAAGAGATACATAGATCAAGGGACATAGTGAGAGAAATAGAGGTATTAATCGGTTACGAGTCTCTCGGCAGAGAGTTCGAGGAGAGAAAGACACTTACAGACAGGAGTCAACCAGCTGATTATTTGACATACCAGCTGATTTTTCGTCTCTTGCGGCTCAGCAGTCAATGATGACGTCTCCTGGAAACACACCAAACGAACGAAACGTTAAAGCAACGTTTGAATGTAGTGGATTATCGCATTTATTTTACATATCACGTATCTGCATCTTTTTCCATAGATTTTTACAACTTTTCCATTTCATTTCGAACAAACGATTTTGTTCTTTTGTTCATTTGAAATAATACATATTAAGGCCAAAAGTTTGGGATCATTTTCTCAATCGAATCACCTGCTAATTTATACTAATTTCAAAAATACTTTAATTCGACAGGTCTTGCTACGAAAGGACTTGCTAAGGTGATTTTCTTCAGATTCTACGCGCAATAATTTCAAACTTTTGGGTAATAATGCGGCACATTTTGAGAAATTCACACTGTTCTTAAATTAGATAATTGTAAATTTTCCAACGGTAATAATATATAATATCCGTAATAATAATAATAATAACAATATCTATTGTATATACATACTATTTATTCCCAAAAATATCCTCGGTATAACTTTGATGCCACGCACAAACTTTTTCGTTTTCCTTTTTAAAAGCGACCTTTATATACCACCTTCCTTTAAAAAATTATAGAAAGACCGAAGAGGTGCGTGTTTGCAGCTCGCTTATACGAATCAACTGTGCTGTTTACGAGTCTGTTAACGACTACTGTATTGATCGGAACATTAGCAGAGAAGGTATAATTGCACGACTTATACCTACGTTTTCTTTTAATACTTCCCACGAAGACAGTTAAGAAGTTTATCCATCTACTTAAAAATTTTTCACGATTCCTATCGAGCATTATTAATTCATTTAAAAGAAACGACACGAAAGCTTTTCATACAGAATAATCAGTCTCCGGTGGGAGAACAAAAACAAAATGATCGATACAACTAGAATATCAACCATGAAAACTCGTTAGTCCGGGTTAGACGTTAATTTCGTCTCGAGACCCACATGATGTCTCCTTTTTGATTAACCTTCACCTTCCCATCGTCTTTCTCTTTTTTCATCTTTTTATTTGATTAATTTATCTCTGGCCTCCCACCTTTTTTCAGTATCCAGCCGTTAATTAATTTTGTTACTCTTTCGCGCAACGTGCAATTACCAGTCACAGCGAATCGTGTCATGGGTGTCACGCGTAATCACTGCATTAAAATATAAAAGGAGCAAAAGAGCTTAATTAATTTGTCACCTCGTCGCTCTTTTATAGCGTGTTTCGATTGCCCTCCGGCTGTATACGAGTACGTATATCTACATAGGTGTACACGTATACTCGAGCTCGTGGAAAGGATAGAGCAAAGTTCGGTAACGAATTCATCTAACGCAACTACGATACCGGAATTTCGCCGGCGAGCTGCCTCCTAAAAGGATTCTAGGCCTGGTCGACCAGTATCATCGCCAGATTCTATTCGACCAACGAAATTCGTTTCCACTTATTGTCCGGAACAAAATTACCCTATACAAGACCGTAATAAAACCTGTCTGGACCTACGGAATTCAACTATGCGGTACAACAAGCAACTCCAACATTGAAATTCTCCAACGCTTCCAATCAAAAACTCTAAGGTCACTTATTAACGCACCCTGGTATGTCTCCAACGAAGTGATACATCGAGATCTCAAGATTCCTACAGTCAAAGAGGAAATTACTAAATATAGCAACAGATACAGCAAAAGAGTCAACCAACATCGAAACCCCCTAGTCACTGGATTCCTTGATACGTCGGATCAGATCCGCAGGCTGAAGAGACACTACCCGCTAGACCTAAGCTCAAGATTTAACTAAACGACATTTATTATTTACAACATCTTGTATAAATCATATTTATCTATAATAAGTATCTACTTATTATAAATAATTAACCACGCCACAGCGCCACGCCAGAAAAATTACTGAAAATTCTCAATGCGAGAATTGATTGTAAATTCTAATAAATAAAAAAAAAACATTGAAATTCTGCAACGCTTCCAATCAAAAACAATAAGATCCCTTATTAACGTACCCTGGTATGTCACCAACGAAGTAATACATACAGACCTCAAGATACTCACAATCAAAGAAGAAATGTACAAGTTCAAAAGCAGATACAACACAAGAGTCAACAACCACCACAACCCATTAGTCACCCAACTACTTGACACGACGGATCAAACCCGCAGATTAAAAAGAAAATACCCTTTAGATTAAGCATTAAATTCAACTAGATTCATCTATTATATATTATAATCCAAGTTACTGTACCACGCCAAATGAAGTTTGTAAATTTGAAGATTGTAAATAAGCCAATAAATAAATAAAAAAAAACTTATTGTCCGGAATTGTCACCTCCTGAATAATCGCCTTCGAGGATATTTCAGACCCTCCTTTTTTAGAAAGGAATCTCATTTGCAGCCGGTACGATATCTCACGGTTCCGGCATCGAACACAAAATATTGAAAGTAAATGACGAAAGACTTCAAAGACAACATTTTGAGCGAACGATGTCCACAATTTAATTTGACGAATAAAACTGTGTACGTATAAAGATCACAGGAAAAAGCACGTTGAGTAAAGTTCTTGTTTAAAATCTTCTCAATGGTATATCACGATTAGATAAGCGATTCGTTTTTAATTGCGATTAAATAAAAAACGACGAATTAACCGATTTTAGATATTGTTGCTACAATTGATCGCAATAATTAATTGCAATTAATTGAACGCGATAGTTCCATCAATTTAGAAGAACCTCCTTCGTTTTATTCGTAGCTTGACAAACATACCAAAATAAAGATAAATGAAGTTAAATTCCTTAAATAATAAAATAATGTTTAACGACTACAGATACTAATCCTTTCAATGCAAAAATAAATTTTATCGAGTCGTAATATTCTACGAGTTCTAATAGAACATAAAATTACTCCGATCCTTCTATCTACAATTTATCATATCTTGCCAAAATTGATGATCAAATATCCACATGCTGCTGAGTGCTAATGTACCAATAAATATACAAGTACGTTATCCGCGAAAATTAGCCACGAAGCTTCAACGTATCAATACGCGATACATCGCGAATGGGTTAATATAAGAGACGATTACATAAAAGAACCTGTCGAGTAATAATTGCATTAACATCGATTAGGAACGCGACGTCGGTCTCGTTCCAGGCGAATCCAGGTCGAAAACGCGATAAGAGAAAAGGAACTTAGAGAAATTCCCTAGTCTGCCCCTTGTTTCGTCTTATCCGAGGGAACGGGTTCACGATATTTGCCATTGTCGCAATCTTTTTATCACCTGCTGGTGAATTCGACCACGTACCGGGACTCGTAATACCTTAATAGCTGCAGAAGAATCGGCAAGATATTCTCGCGCTTCCTTCCTTCCAGTACTCTTACTACTTCCTTACTATTATACTTGGACGTTTGAGAAGCAGAACCGTGTTCGAGACGAACGAACGAGACCGTATTCCGAGAATAGTTTCGAGACTGTAAAAGTGGGCCAAACTCCGTTGTATGGTGAAGGTAGATTTCGTTGACAACCGGTTATTAACAGTAGTTTTCTTTAATTACCGAGAAGTTACACTAACTTGGAGTTTAGTGGCACCGCGTTTGGAAACTGTAACCCTCGATTTAATTTGTCCAAAGAATTTACCTACGCTCTTACGGACTTGCATGAAATAAGGAGTAAAGTAGAGTAGCGCGATTTGGTAGATTAGAAGCGAAACACGAGGAAGAACGTTTACTCGAAATCCTTGTTTTCCGGCAACGAATGTTAATCTTCTCAAAAACGTTTACTCTCTCCGCGGTACTCAACCAACTTTTTTTCCTGCAATTCCATTGTCCAAACCTCGCCGGGGCACGTGCATTTCCCCATAAGACTAAACAAATCTTGTCGAGTCGAGACACTAGAAAGGGGAGCGAGAAAAAGAGTAAAATACGGTACAGTTAACGTTCTTTAGTCTTAAAACTATGTGCATCTTAACCTGGTACACCACCGCCCATTCTTGTTTCCACGATGCGCCAGGAATCGATTTTCTCTGCCAGCGTTTCCGCGCAAGATGCATTTCCCACAGGATCTCTCGGCACTCGGCAGGATCTTCGGATAGTCCTTCGAGCGAGGGTGGGACCTCCCAACTCGAGTAATTAAGACGCGAAGCGAGGCTAATTGCCGTGCGACTAACGAAGTGCGCGATTTCCGCTGAGCTGCGACCGCAACCATCGAAGAACCAAGACGCGACCATTTGACCGAAATTGCATCCTTACTAACGAGCTCTTCTTCTTTCTTCTCCTCCTTTTATCATTCCTTTTTTAACCTCTTTCATTGTCCTTTCTTCTTAGTCCTTTCACCGCGTCCAGCGTCGTCCTTGCAACCAAAACGTTACCTTACCACTAGTTATTTGCACGCATATACACACACACGCGTGTGGCAGTTGTATGTTTAGAGAAGGGTACAGTCATCCTCGATTAATGCTGCAATTAAGCCCTCTCTCTTTCCTGTTTACCATTCTTTTTTGCTCTTCTTTTTTAGGGAGCTCTCTCTCTCTCTCTGTCTCTCCGTGTTGTTCTTCCACTCATTTTTGTCGATTTTTGAGGTCTCCTTTTTATTGTCCTTTTTAGCCTTTTTTTTTTACCTTTTCTAACGTCTCAACTCCCTTATCCCTTTCACTCATCTTCTTCTATTCTTTTGAAACCTTTTTTGCTGTTACTTTATAATACCTTTTTGTCAACTATTTTCTCAACCTTTGAAATATTGTCTTTTTATTCTCTATTTCTTCCTTTTTCAGATCCTGTTGTTCCTTTTAACTCATCTTCTTTGCCTTTTCTTTGACCTCTGCATTAATTCCTTTTCCTTGCATTCTTTCCTTAAATTCGCTCGTTGTTTTTCATCTCACTCTATTTTCCCTTTCCCTTTCCTTTTCATCTCACTCTATTTTCCGCATTTTATACGTTACTTTATACAAATTTTCTTACACACGTTCCACAAATTCGAAAGACAAATGAACATGTCTTAACCAATCTGTTGTTAGTTTACTGCATCGTTCTAAAATTTTGCCGTGCTAGTTTCTTTCTCTATTATTTTATTGCTATTCTTGGCACGTTCCGCTCGAATAATAGCAAATATAATATAGCATTTTGCTCTACAATATTTTGTGTAAATTTTTTGTACGCTTCACATAAACTCGAAAAAGAGATAAAACACGTCCCGCGCGGAAATAAAAATTCAACGATTACGATACGAACAATGGGATTTCCGTACGATCGGAGGCAGAGATGAAAGAGAGGCAAGAGGGCTGATGCGTTCCAGGGCACGCGTTTAACATTCCTGCTTTGAATACGTAATTTTCAGTGGCCGAGGCGGTGGAGGTAGCCTGGCCAGGGACAAGCACAATGCACGCGTGGTTTTATCCGCATCTCCGCTGACACGCGTGCCTATAAAAGACATTCCTCGAACGTTACAGCGAACCGAGGCCACTATAGATTTCGAAAAATACAATTTTAATACATTCTCCTCAACATCTTCGATCGATCAACTCTGCCATTAACCTCTCGCAGTTTTCCATCGTATCTTTACGAATAGCTTGCTCCTCCGAATCGAACTTTCCTTTCGTAATTTACAGTTTGACGGCTCTCGAAAACTTGAAACTGTCTCATCTCGACTATTATCGCAAAATTATGAATGAGACTTGCAAAATTTCAAACTCGACGTTCCGAAGTCTTACGATTCGATGCAACTCCGCCAGTGAAATATAGATGAATTTTGTGGCAACCGAAGGCTGCGAGCAAGGAACGGGTTACAAAGCGTTGAAATTTCCGAAATCGTGCACATGGGGAACCGAAGTTCGCGACACACGCCACGTCACGGGTGTAAACGAACTTTCGAAAATACCATAGGTTTCCGCCACACCACTCACGGTGGAAATCCCGTTCGCAAAACATCGATCAACATCACGTCCACTCTTTTTATAAAGGGATTTCAAATATATCTGGAGCTGGACGAATTTTATCGGTACTAAAAAATGAAAAATGTCGACTTAAATTGATACGTTGCTACTCCCTTACTGCAGGTACTAAAAAGTTACTAACGCGTGTCTTTCTTGATAAAAATGCACAATGGTACATTTTTAAGGAAATCTTGAACTTTTTTCAACGATATTTTGTGATTCTTTTCTCATTACAATTTGAACGAATGTACAAGCGGAACAAGCAAGTTTTCCATCTTTTCCATGAACTTTATCGGTATTAACCCTTAGAGTGCTGAATACTCGAGGCCTATGCGGTCCGTACAGACGGCGCGCAGCCAGCGCTGACGAAAAATACTTTTTCGCTAGACCGAACTCTGTCGATTGACTATTCAAAGCGCAAATCATAATAAGTTATAGTAATTCTTTTGCGCGAGATTAAATGATCCAAGAGCGTTGTTTTTTTAGTATTAATTATTTATTATAAACATTGAAATTTACAATAAACGAGAATTTGGGTAATACACTAGAAAACAATAAATTGGAAAACTAAATTTTCTAACTAGATTTTCGTAATATGCAAATGACTGCGAAAAGGAAATCTTTAATTTATCGATTACCGGTCGTATTTTTGCTAAAGGATCGTCACTTGCTCGATCATTATCGTTAAAGTGCAACATTTGTGATAACACCATGTATCGATCTCGGGCCATTATTTTGCGGAAAATATTGCTTTTCAACAGTTCGTCCGTGGACCAATATTCTCTCAAAGACAGTTTCTTCGAACGCGGCATTAGCTTTGAAATGCATTTATATTTATCTCACACAAACGTAATATTATTACTTGTGCGTAGGTGCTGGGAAAAATTGACAAACGCATATATGCGTCCTTAGTCCACACCGATGGCTTTCGCCCGACGCATATGTGCGTCCATAGCACTCTAAGGGTTAAAAGTATGGGCTTAATGATTTTGTAAAGTGAATACATTTATGAGATATACAGGGTGGTTGGTAACTGGTGGTACAAGCGGAAATGGGGTGATTCTACGCGAAAAAAGAAATCAAAAATATAGAATAAAAATTTTTCGTTTTTTTTCAGCAATTTTTGTAATAATAAACTTTACGATTACTTCATATTATTTCATTATGTATACCTAATTTTCCGTTACGGTAAAGACAAACTTAAACTGCGATAATATCCACTTTACAACGAGACGCGATAAAGTGGACGCGTACCGAGCGAAAATTCAAAGTCGATTTTCTCGAAAACAAAGCCTCGAACGAAAAATTGTTATTCTATATTTTGAACTTCTTTTTTCGCGTAGAATCACCCCCTTTCCGCTTGTACCACCAGTTACCAACCACTCTGTATATTCATACGGACGAATCTTATGCGAAAGGGGATTGTACCAGTATAATTGACATTCCGAAGTGCAAAAGGTTAAAGTTACGTTAGAACTGCTTTTGTTGGTTCCCGGGCCTCTTTCGATCGCAGCCGAGACGGTCATCTTGGAGGTTTTAGTCGGTTGGAGTCCGGCACTACCACGCCGCTTTCCCCAGAAGCGGCCTGGTGTCCGTGGGGATTTCCTCCACGTTAATAAAAAAAAAAAGAACTGCTTTTGTTAAATTATACTTATAATCCTTATCACGAACGTGATACAATTAATCTTGCAGTTCCTACGATCTTCTCGTAATAATCTACCATACGATATGCTAAAAAAATTTTTTTAAATTATGACATCTTTTTCTATTCTTGGTTTTTCCTGCGCTTGATATCGTAAACAATTTTACATTTAAAACATACCGTGCTTAAAGCATCGCGATACGAAAAAGAATTGCAAATATGAATATTCTTTGATGACTTTTTCCATCGATATAAGTAGATAGCAGATAAAAGCTGTTTGGTGAAGAACGATGCTTACTTTCCATCTCCGTTCTAACGTAGGAAAAGCTGCAAAAGTTTTTCGTCTCGCTGCACCGACTCGTAGTAGTCGGAAATGTAGGCCAACGTCGCCCAAGGCCTCGTTCCCTAACAGTGTCTGGCGTATTGGATTTTTTACACGTCAGAACAGATTCACAGGTAGACCGGAACCCTTTACTAGTGAGTAGGGATGAACACCCCAGGGGGACACGTCTCGGTTGGCCTACAATCGCCACACTGATACCTCTCTCTCTCTCTTGCAATTTTCCCGAAAATCCGAACTTGCCATCATAGTACTCTCTCTCCCTGCTCGCGCTGCGATATTTTCAAAAAAACATATTTTATCAAATTTCTATCTAATCATTATTAAAACTGATTAACTATGAAAAGCTGTTTAAGCACGTATTTTTCATGTCTAGACTTCTCTGTTCTTTTTCTTTTTTTTCAACTTGCTTTCTCATATGAAATAATGTATTATTATTACTCGATCTCGAAATATATATGAACAATAATTTTGAAAATAATTTTCACCAATTTTTCACTCGTATAATTCTCAGAAAGTAACCAAGAATATATTTCATCGATCATCGTAACCTTCAAAATCCCCTCCGCTTTTCGACCCTCATCATTCTTGTGAAAAGCCAAGCGTGACCAGCGGTACCGATCACGCCAATTAATCATAGCAAGTCAACCAGACAAAGGTCGTATTCTTATGTAAGAAATATATTTCGAGGGCGTCGGCTAGAGACTCGCGGCGTACCAGAGATTTCGCGCAGCTGGTTGCGGTTCCAACGACCAGATTTGCACGATGCAACCATAAGGTTGTACCGACGCAAGTGCATGCGTTACACGCAGAACGGTGAGCGACCACCGCCTGAGAACCCCATTATACGCAGGCTATGCTATTGTTTATCTTTTCATCTTCCGCGCAGCTGTGCACGTCGCTTCACATTTCCATGCAACGACGCACAAACAGCTCGAAACCAAGTTTCTTCTATAAAATAATTAATAAACATTATCGTTACCTACGCGAGATCGACGAAATGCTTTTGCTAGCGATCCTCAATTTACAATTTCTGTAATCCGTGTTGTGTATTATATTACCATAAATTTGTATTGAATTATTTAAGAAGAAATTTAGAAATTTTGGAAAGAGAATTTCGTTATAAACTTCGAAGGATTAAGGAGATGGAAAGTTCAAAGTTTCTTAACGTGTACTTCTTGATAGGAAAAAGAATAGAAATTGTTGAGACATTGAGAAATATTTGTCCTTGCAGTTACGTCAAAGAGGATTTTAGGCGTATATGCGAAATTTAATTCCGCTCGGCCATGTCCTTCGGGCACGGGAGTAGCCTTAATTAATTTCCGCTTAATCTTACATGGGAACGAGCGCATGTGAGAAACAAATTAAATAAAACGCACGATGCAACCCTACGAGTTTCGATACGATTTTATTAACACGTTCACGAAAAATTCGCAGGGAACCAACTGGAACATTGTTTAAGAACGAAAGGAGAACAAAGTAATGAATAAATCCTCCTTGTGAAAACAAATCTTCATTGCACGTTTTATTCTTTTTTACGTCCTCTATTAATCTTTGCCATCAAGAAAAAAATAGATAAAGGAAATCTAGTGACATAAATAAATAATTCATTAACCATTGCAATCATTTGTAACGACACTCATTTACTGTAAGTAAATCAATATAATAAAAGAAGAACGCAGAATTCGGATTGCCGTAAATCGATACTCGTGCTTCGATGTTATTTACTTTAAATCTTTTATTTTATTCTATTTTATTTGCGGCTAGCTTTTCTACTCTTCCTTGCAATCAACGAACAATAGAACGATTCTCTCTATTTGCAGAATTATTTCATTTTCTTTACTTCAACCATTGCTCCTTGCAAGTGAGAAAAATATAAATTAAAATTAATAATTCTCCTAGCGTAAATATTTATTTGATAAAAATAAATCTCTTTAGTTTCGGGATGCCTAGTTTTAATTGGATAGATTTCTGTGTTCATGGCGAACGACGTACATGTGACGAACAACGATTTCAAATCAGCAATTAACGAATCTATGCTACACGGTAGTTAGGATGTATTTTTAGAGAAGCCCATTTTTTAGTTAGTCGTTCGTTATCGCATCGCCATTTTCCATGATTTGGGAAATGCCACAGATCGAGTATATATACATATTCATTAATAAAAAGTTTAATCCGCTTCGAATCAGAGAACTCCTAAGCGCGATAGTTAATATAACTAAGAGGTCACTTGATGACGTCTAATAGATTCCATCTTTCGTCGAATGCGATTTTTTGAACGTTATTGCTCGTATTGATGTGATCTTTTCTTCAGGAAAGAGGAAAACTTCAACAAAAATCTCGACGTTGTTTCTGTATGTGTAATTATTATTTTTATAAATATTTATAAAACAGGGAAGCAACGGAAAATCTATAGATTTTTGAGAATTGTTCATAAGAAAAGATTATTGAAACTTGAACTCTCTATAAATTCAACTCTTAAGTTAAAAATTATGTACAAGCACAAACTCATTGAATTATATATTTGTCCTGGGAATTTATAAATAATAGATATACAATTTATTGCATGCACCATTCTATTTCCGTGCTTCGTGAAATATCTATTAGCTTGTGGACTGTACATACATAATTAATTACGTACTTCGGTCAACGTTAAACCCCTCTATTAATAAAATTCTCTAAATAATTTCTACTCGACAACGCGAACAAAAATTCAGGTCAATTCAGGTCCCCCTCGTAAAAAGAAGATTCTTAAAATGCAACGAATCTACGACCGAATCAACATTTGAACGCATCTCGCCTCTCACCAGCATCAAATTCTCTTCCTCTGAAGATTAAACAATTAGCCATACTCTTGACCCAATTCATCCTTGACACCTACACCTTTTGCGCTTCCAATTTCATTTTTTCGAGTGCAAAAACCGGAATACTATGGAACTATAGGATTCATCGTGAAAGAGCATCACGTTCGCCGAGACAGGTAGTAATTAACAGGAACATCGGTGTAGAGTCCTGTCGATATCCTTCACAATTCGTCCACTCCATTCCACGTTAAGACGTAATTGATTCGCGGGATCCAGAAGTGGAACACACTGAAGAAGAAAAACGACGAGGCATCGATCAAATTGCGAGTAAAACTCAACGGCAACCCGTGTCACAGAGTCATAAAACAGTAATAGGATAGCCACGTCTCCCGATCATCCTGCAGGCCACAAGCCTTGAGACAATAACCAGATAGTGTCCCAAACTCAGAAGACGGTAACAGGATAACCACTTCTGACCGGCGCCCGGCGACAATCCCTCCATAGGGCCCAAAATCTTATTATATAAACCTACCCAAAGTCAGCACTCCAGACAGTCTATTCTAACGTTCTGAACAGTTACTCTATTGGATTCATATAATACATTTTCCAACTAAACGGCGCCCACATAGCACAAACAAAGCAAGTCAAATATCTAGGAACACATTTAGATACACACCTTACCTGGAAACATCACGTAAAATCAATAATAAACAGAATACGTGAAAAAAGGAAGCAGACGTAGTGGTTAACCAATAGAAAATCTAAATTAAGCACAATGAATAAACTAAATAATACAAAACAATAATCAAACCAATCTGGACATACGGAGTCCCACTATGGGGGACGGCAGCAATGAGTCACGTAAATAAAATAGAAACAGAGCAAACAAAAATTTTAAGGACAATAGTTAACGCTCCATGGTACGTTAGAAACGATGAATTACGAAAAGATTTAAAAATTCCAACGGTCAAAGAGGAAATCGCCAGATATGCAAAAAAGTATAAAGAAAGACTTGTAACACACCCAAACCAGCTGGTTGCTGAAACGAATAAAATAATAACAGAAAGAAGACTGAAGACACAATAGAAATACAATAAACAACCCATGTCCTACTGGACAAATTGTAAAATTTAAATAAAATAAATAAATAAAAAAAATAAGCAACCTGGAAGATGGAACCCTGCTGGGGGTAACCATCCACATGCTATAATATAGTATTTATTTTTGTTTATTTTTTGTTTTTCTACCTTATGAGATATAACATTTTACCAAATGTCCTACTGGACAAATTGTAAAATTTAAAACCAAATAAAAAAAAAAAAGCATGGTACGTTAGAAATGATGAATTACGAAAAGATTTAAAAATTCCAACGGTCAAAGAGGAAATCGCCAGATATGCAAAAAAGTATAAAGAAAGACTTGTAACACACCCAAACCAGCTGGTTGCTGAAACGAAAAAAAACAATAACAGAAAGAAGACTGAAGAAGAAGCATCCAGCAGACCTCACAATAGAAATACAATTGACAACCTGGAAGATGGAACCCCGCTGGGAGCAACCATCCACATGCTATATTTATTCTATATGATATAATATTTTACCAAATGTCCTACTGGACAAATTGTAAAATTTTAAATAAAATAAATAAAAAATATATATATGTCGGAGATGAAAGAACACCGGAACCATTGGAATTTTGGGAAAATCCCGCAACATCGTAATCTAGTTTCTATCATAGCTGTAATTAAACAATTGTAGTCATCCAGTCCGATTGTAATTGTTCGAGATTTGTAATAGCGAGATTGGGCTCGAGGCGACAACTGGTCGCCGAACGTAGCCACGGTCACGGGATGGACGTTTTGCCTGACGGAGGTGTGGAATGGTTGTATGGTTTTTCCTTAGAAGTGTGGTTGTGGCGGCATACGGCCTCAAGAGCGGACCTAGCCACGTGTTATTTTGCCTCGGAGGTGTCAATATGATGGGATACACGTTGTATTAATAATCAAACTCCAGGCAGAGGTTGCCTAGCAACGGCGCTTTGAACTTTCTCGACGCTTCTATCGAGAATAAGAAAACAAAATGCAATCGTACAGCGAGAAAGATTTCCATCAATCCGGGACTCGTGTGATCGCCTTGGAAAGTGATACATCGAGCAGTTATACCGAGCGTCTAAAAAACGTATCTGTGACTAGAAGCATTTTTACTTAGTAAGGAGTTATCCCGTTGACCGTGGATTCGTTTGAACCCAATAAACATTGTTAATAGCGTTCACCAAATTTATTGTTTGTAATCTTATTATTCGTTAATTTAATATTCGTAGACTTAATATTAGTTAAACTTAGTATAAGTCCTGCATATACGTTAAATCTAATTTCTGCTTGCAAATGATGGATAAATCAAACGAACAATCATTACGCGCCACAAATTCCAATGTTCTTCCGACATATATATAAAATATTTTACATAGAATATATACAGGGTGGTTGGTAACTGGTGGTACAAGCGGAGAGGGGGTGATTCTGCGCGAAAAAAGAAGTCGAAAATATAGAATAAAAATTTTTCGTTCCAGGCTTTGTTTTCGAGAAAATCGACTTTGAATTTTCGCTCGGTACGCGTCCACTTTATCGCGTCTCGTTATAAAGTGGATATTATCGCAGTTTAAGTTTGTTTTTGCCGTAACGGAAAATTAGGAATACATAATGAAATAATATGAAGTAATCATAAAGTTTATTATTACAAAAATTGTTGAAAAAAAAACGAAAAATTTTTATTCTATGTTTTCGACTTCTTTTTTCGCGTAGAATGGCCTCCTTTCCGCTTGCACCACCAGTTACCAACCGCCCTGTATAATATCTGAAGTCTGAATCTAAATGAAAACTGATGTGAAATAATTCAAACGACGTGAGAAAACAGCTGGTGATCTGTTAATTTCGCGATTTCCTGTGTCTTCTACCTGACAAGGGCGACGGCGATGACAACATCGACGAATGGAAAATCCTTTTTCGTTCGTTTCGACAACGACCACAGCGAAATCCACGAGCAATCTAGAAAAAAGGTTTACCAACAACTTCCACACGATCGTTCGTCTCGGTTGCCAGTTAACTCGCGAAATCTCAACGATAATACTTAAGCTTGGAAGATCAATTCTGAAGTGGTTCTTGTCCAAAGACTCTCGAAACATCGAGTTTCGTCGCTCGGTATGTCCTGCAGACCATTAATGCTTATTGACGGGGCTTTATTTAGAGAAATAATCAAGAGTAGTCCTTGGAAGTGTTTCGATCCACAGTTCGTGCACGAAAATGTCGGCTATGAACATATACAGAAACCAGAAATAGGATTGATTGATCGGACCTTGGAAACGACGGACCTGCATGATACGACGTGACGTACGATTGTAATGGACGCACATGAGATTCGTGAGACGAAGAATCGATGTGGAATGCGGCTGTCGAGTGGCTCAATAACGAAAGCCTCGTTTCGTCGCTGCACGGGCGCACTTATCGCCTCCCTTGAAACAAGACTAAACAACGCTTAGCTCGATAACGGACTGGAATTTATCCGATGCGTACACATCGTGCCTGATTCGGGACGAACGCGATGGAGGAACTTGTCGGATGGCTCGTGAGACACTCTATACAAACGCATGTTAGATTGGCTGACGTGTAATTGATACTGGGTTTATATTGAACTTCCCTTTGAGCTTACACGTCAACTGAACGCTCTTTCGTCCTTCCGTCGATCTATCTACTCGAATAAAAAAGACATAAATAACATTATGACGAACGGGTTTCGTAATCGTACAATCTTTATGGCCTAAAATTGACTAACAGCTTAACACTCACATATATCTTTTTATCCTATCTATTTAAAAAATGACCAACTCTTTTTGAGTGGAATTGTTTCTAAGTTATGTAATTATATGCTTTCTTTATATTTATTATTATATTATAGCTGAGTGGAAAACACATCGGGGAAAAAAGCAGTCCTATTTAAAAATGTAAAAGATATAATAGACTTAGTGGAACTTTAATTGCCTGAACACAAATTAACGGAAACGAACGAATGAACGGAACGGTCGTTAGAAGATTGATTTAATAGAAAATTTAGAGATGGTCCTTTGTGAGAAAAATTGGAAAACAGAAATAAAAGAAATTATTATTATTCAAATTAGAAATTATTTTTATTCAAAAAGCGTTGTTCTTGCCTAATCAAAGCTCGACTGAACTAATTAAATTAAAGGGAAAAATATCGTGCAAAGTGAGTAACTTTGCAAAGATAAGTAAGATATTCGGCATAATCAAATTTTCTACGATACATAGTAGTAAGACTGCGTCAGCTTTGTGGTCACCCTGTATCATCGCTAATGGTGGGGAAAGCGGCCTTGAGGCATCAATTGATTTTAGCAAAGCCATAGTCTGCTCGGTTTACTATCCAAACGATGGTTATTCACAGTTTTCCCTTCGGAAACTTCCACACGATTTATGGCCCTATTTACAGGAACCGGAGATACCGAAAGTCAATGTTACGCTATCTTTCACGGCAAACTCCACTTGTTACGTGCATTCCTACTCGAGGTTTCCATTCACAAACACTCGTATCTTCTTTCCTGTCTCTCCTTATCACATTTCACGCATTTCCCACACCGAAAATAATCTACGCTTTTGTCCATCATAGACTAAAATCATTAAGCCTTGGAAGAAGTAGTTGTTAGAGAATACATGGATATTTTGTTAAGGAAGAGTGTTGGGATATCAAAACTATAGAAAAGTGGTGAGAAATTTTGACATAGGCTTTTTGCCACATATCCTCCGGACACAAATATGTAAGTAGTATGATACATGCATATAGATAGTAGGTTATTAATAAACAGTAAAATCTACCAAAAATATAATAATCCAACGAAGGAAACGCACATATCTCTTTCATGGACATAGGCGAAAATCGATTGTCACAGATTCCAGCGTAGGATACCATCGATCAGTCCCACGTCCCATAAACCATTCTCGGATCGATGGAGCGTGCGACCCGTAGGGTTCAACGTCGTTTCTCGATACTCGTGGTCCATAGAAACGATAGCGGCAACTACCACCCGGCGGGGCGTCGCGCACAATTTCGTCGCATTTCCAACTGACACGCGTCCGTATCAATCGTCAGAGCCCGATACACATAGGCAGATGGGCACATGGAAACACGCAGAAAGAGAACAAGTTGCCTTTGATAAAGAAGCGCCTTTGAATGGCAAAACGGGAACATTCGCGACGCGAACAATGCGTTCGAATCGGTGCCATGACTAGGCGACCTTCGCGCGAACCCGATACGAGGCCAGCCATTCACCGTGCACCCGTGTCCACGCGCACCAACTCGTTTGAGTTTCCTTTAATTAGATCACGCGGGTTTCTCGACCCGGCCGGGTTAATCCCTTCTGTTCTGGTTCACGCGTAGGAAAAGTGTTTCCGATTCATATTCTCTTATGGATTTCCTCTTTTCGAGCTCAATCACCTGAATAATTAATTTTGGAAAAATGGAATTTCCCTTTTCATTAAGAAGAACGTCTTTGAAACGTGTATTGTTTCGAATTATATTATCGGTAATCTGAAAGCGACGAAGGACCGATGTTTTGAATTAGTTGAAGAATGTATAGTGATTCGTATAACACATGTTATATTTGTATTCACTAAAAGTTTTTATATGTTCAAATAAATGAGCCACTGTATACATATATGACGGAACAAACGATGTTTTCTATTTCTTAGTTTTTTTTAAACAAATTCAATATGCTTGAATTCCTAGTTTTATCGTTAGTAGTCTGAAAATGTAAGAAAAAAACAATGTTAGTTGTTGAACGTATCCTCATGGATAGTTCCTCGGTGAGGATTACAAAGTATTCTTTTACTATCTTTTTCTCTAGAAATGCAAAATGATTATACGCGCTGAAATTTTAATCCTCCGAATGCAAACCGGGAAATGTACAATGGAGACATTGATAAGTAGGCAACGGATGTTTACGTAAATTTATAATTTACGAGCACAATTTTAAAAAATGGAACCTAGATAGAGATTTTTATTCATCCAACATATTACACTTACTTTATTTTGAATATCACATATATTTTATAGTCTCTAAATTCATCACAAACTCATCAACGTTTGCAATCTATCAGTAAATATCCTAAAATTTGTTCAGATTTTTTAAAAGCTGGGAATAATAAAAAGATTAAAAATAAGGATAAATGACTCAAATTGCTTGTGGGTAATTAAGAGATGAAATAATTTAGCGTTAATCAGTTAACTGCGGAATTTAGTTCTAAAAATTTCTCATTAGATCGTCGACTGCGTAAACAAATACAAGCGAGGACGAGTATATACGTCAAACGCACCGAAATAAGACTTTTACTTCGCGTACATACCCGTCAAACGCAGTTAACTGGTTAATCTGATCTTCCTTTGACGACATTTTCTAATTCGTTAATGACAGTCTGAACGAATGAACTCATTGAATAGCGTAGAACATACACCATGTGTTGTAGATGTCGAATAGGAAAAGGTTTATTTGGGATGAATAGGCAGAGATGAGTCTGGCTGAAGCATACGTATTCTACGTTTTGTCACGATCCTTTCACCGGTGACGTCTCACTACTGCAAAATAGAATCGATCCACGTGGCTCCGCGCACGGTAATTCGAACTTGATATTTCATTTTCTCGACCGGACTGGGTATGGCGTATCGTAGTCGGCTTTTCGACACACGATAGGTTTCTCACCATTAACCCCTCCCGTACTTTAGCAAGTCAGACTCGCGATGAATATTTTGGCCCAAACATGAATATCACGAGTCTGACTCGCGACAAGATACTTGGGCCAAACGTAACATATCAGATATGGCTCTGTTCAATGCCTATATTATGCAGAAAACAATTTACAGTCGAAAACGGGAGATTCGTGTCGATTACCGCGTAAATATAGCGGAGGCAATTTTACAAATTGTTAAATTACCGGACTACAAAATGCGTGGAAAATCGTCAATTGAAACACCTCTTCGACTCCAAGCTCGATATTGGGCTCATTTCCCCCAAAATATAGATCCGACACCTCGGAATGAGCATCCAACAAGGACGTGCAAAGTCTGCTATAAACATAAAATTCGAAACGAAACGAAATGGGAATGCGCGAAATGTAAAGTGGCTTTACATCTGCCAGAATGTTTTAAGAGGTATCATACAATGGACGATCTGTAGAGTTTTACGTCTTTTCTTTTCAGATATTCATTCAGTTTTATGATTAAATTTTATATAATTATATAATTTTATGACAAAATATAATAAATGTATAATACCTATAAAAGTAAAAGCATAAGAGTTTACTCCCTCAACAGCATTATCGCGTAAAGTTGACTATACCAGAGGTATCGCGGGCATGTACATTTCGGTTCGTATTGTGACTGTTTACGAGCATCAGTCTGGTCTGTTTAGCGCGCGTTGGTCTACCGCTTGGGCCCGAGTTTCGTCGAACTAAATGGCACGGGAAGGGGTTAAGTCTGGTTCAGACATGGCTAATAGTTTATTTAAGCAGCAAGAAAAACCATATTTACATTGTTCGCTTTGGAAGATCGCTATGATCGAAACAAGTATAAAAGCGACGTTTACCGATGAACCAACAGCGTATCTTATTTATCATCCTAACCCGATATAAATATGTACATAGCTTGTGAGAACAAGGTACAAAAATGCAAAAACGAAGAAAAATAGCGAAACCTGATCAGATTTTTTTTCGAGTCAAAATACTTGGATCCTATCCTAAACATTCTTAAAGATCCTAGTCATTAAATAAAAGATATAAATAACTGTAAAAAAAAAATTTACATATATAGAGTTGTTACGCCCGGTGACTCTTTACAGAAACCAGAATTCATCCTTCGGTCAAGACAGCCACTAGCTGAAAAAACTGGGGAGGCTATAATTAGTCGGACCGCAACTGTCATAAAACTAAGCATCTTTATTTTACCGTTAAGGCCCTTAATTGCTACAAAAGATCTTCAAGTCGAGGCGTACCTTATGATTATTGTTCCATCAGATAAAAAATAGGAAGGTCGGGTTTTTCCCATGTTGAACGGTCATTTCCACCTGCAAGCGACTGGTGTTGGGACGACCCGACCCCCAGCGATAGTTTTCCTCTGCGACAGTGTCACGTAAACTCGAGGGTTAGATGAAAAAAAAAGAGAAGGTTGAGTCGTAACACAACTTTATTCACTAACGCAGCACAGGTTTACAATAATCGTGACTGATGTTGACTATTCTAATCGCGAAGAATAAGTGAAGCTTAGTGACGATGTTGTGGCGAAGGAAAGCTAATTATGGGTGTGTCTAAGGACACGAGACGAGCTGATTCGTTAAGGACAATTTTGGTTAGGAAAGTGAGGGCAGTAGACATTGCTTCCGATTGGATAAAAGAAGCCTGGTGGACTAGGAAGGGTCTTAGTCGCCCTCGATAGATAGTTGCTAGTATCAAGTATAGTAGTACGTGAGAAAAACTAATTTTCCCGTGTCTTCCGTAGTAAACAATAAGCTTTAGAAAAGAGTCAGTAAATGCCTGAGATTTATGATAGGTCCTTGAGATTATTGAGGTATAAGAGGTCCTTGCGGACATCTAGTTGCCATCTAGCCTGATCTAGGTACAGTGTCGCCCGACTTAACAGTGGGTCCTTGAAGTAATTGAGGGTACGCACACATCTGAACTCTAATGTGGATTAATGTCACAACAGCATCGTCACCGAACTTCACTGGTTTGTCATCCTTAGATCAGTCAACATCTCTTGACTGGTTTTCGTTCATTGATCGGTCATCAGTCGTTATTTACTATTTACACGTTTCTGAGAATACGTCTATACGCACGACGCGTACTTATTTATATCTACAAAGTTATTGGAATAAAGTATATATTATAACTTGTTACTTCAGTTTATAATCAGTCAATCATCCTAAATGAAATAGGGGATCGACCAATTCGCAGCGTCGATTATCTAATTGTAACAAGAATTTACGACTCTCGTTGACGCGATTTACCGCGAACGCGTCTCTCCGAGAACGATCGAACAGGAGTAAAATTCCACTTGTCTTAACCCGACGAGAGACAAATAATTCATGTAATACGAGTTATCATTTTCGACTTATTTTTTCATGTAGGAACACAACGAACCTTAACCATAAGTCACAAAAATACTGTATACAGGGTGGTTGGTAACTGGTGGTACAAGCGGAAAGGGGGTGATTCTAGGCGAAAAAAGAAGTCGAAAATATAGAATAACAATTTTTCGTTCGAGGCTTTGCTTTCGAGAAAATCGACTTTGAATTTTCGCTCGGTACGCGTCCACTTTATCACGCCTCGCTATAAAGTGGATATTATCGCAGTTTAAGTTTGTTTTTGACGTAACGGAAAATTAGGAATACATAATGAAATAATATGAGGTATTCATAAAGTTTATTATTACAAAAATTTGCTGGAAAAAACGAAAAATTTTTATTCTATATTTTCGACTTCTTTTTTCGCGTAGAATCATCCCTTTTCCGCTTGTACCTCCAGTTACCAATCACCCTGTATATATTTATTTTCATGATACTGGCAAGTTTGTACGAAAAACTACTCCTTATGAATAAGCATACTTGAAAGATGAAATTCCACTAAGCAAATATCCTCAACCGTGGAACATGAATCTTTCTTTGATTCTTCGACGAATTTCCTTCGTAATCGTTCCCTTTACCTGGTCTATAAGCAATCAGAGAGACGCAGCTCGTGCATCGACGACCGATACTATCTGTCGCCCGCTCGACAAGCTAATAAAACGAGCTGCGCTTGGAATTTTAAAGCGCAAAGGGAGAAGAGAAGGGACAGGACAGGAAGAACGAGGAGACAAAAATTAAGTCACGCTACCAGCTCAACGCGCGGCGCGGGACATGAAAAGCGCTTATACGCTAGGGGAAACGATGGCCGACATGGTTCGAAACACGAGACAACGGGACAGGACGAAAGTTTGTTGGACAATAATAGCTGCGGGCCAGGTCCCAGCGATTTTCACCAGTGGCTGAGAAATAATCCCGATCCCACCATATTTTTCCTTCTTGATATTTTTCTCTCTTTTTTCCTGTTTCGCTCCTCTCCCTGTTTTAATTACAATTTGCACCAGCGCAGCGGTCTGCTCGCAGGCTCCTCTTCAAATGCACGTCGACGAAAAATATGAAAGTCCCCCAGAAAGATACAGATAGGTGATTTTTAATCAACAACTCGTAATTTCACTTTCTCAAGCTTCCTCTATCCTCGTAACCAAGACTGGGATCGTCCAACAGTACCACAGAAACATCCGGATGAACCAGAAATACGCTCTTACACGTCCCGACGATAGGTCGAACAAAGAGAGCCACGGATGCACACAGGGAATTCTATATTCGAAACAGAGAGACAGACAAACACTAAAGGATAGAGGGGCGGAAGAGAAAGAGACCAGCAGGCGGAGTGATATATCATGAGAGAACGAGAACTCTGCCGCAACCTCATTCTCCTTTCCGGCTGACGCGTTGAAAAGCTGTCACCCCTCTCCCCACTTCTCGCTCGTACACCATACGCCATACATACAGCATCCCCTCTGCGTCACCGTTTTTCCCCCACCAAGTGGTGCACGGTTATCCCCACTACGCGACGTCGCGCCGTCACTCTCGATGACGTGTGTTTCAATGAATGAACCAGCGGTGGGGATAAGCGCACGCATACGTGCGTACGCTAGTACGAAGCGTACGCGTATTCCCTGTGGCTGCACGACCGCCTCTCTATGCGCCTGGCGATCACGCAGCGCGCCGCTTCCGCTTTGACTTTCTCAGGCTTCATTTCTTTTCTCATTTATTTTCTTCCTTTTTTTTAATACTAATGTCTATGTTTTTTCGTGCAATTCTCTTTTTTTCTTTTCTTCTCGATAGCACAGAAATATAAGAGCGGATGTGAGAATAGATTAGAGAGAGGTTCCCGTAAATGATATGATAGTTTAAAAATTCCGAAGTAATAGTAACGGACGAATAGTGTCTGCAGGTTATTCAATATCTGTTCGCCGACTTATTCCGCTACATATGGCGGAGATCACTGGCTGATCGATCGGAAAACAACTCGACTACTACTAGGGTAGTTTTCATGTTTCTGTGTTTCGTATGCATCGTACCAAACGACTGCCCATTCAACGACATACACATGTATGTAGATATATGCAATATATATACATCGCGTGGATTCTGTATTCCGTACCGGAAACGAATTACAGTTTATCTGTAAAATCGATGGTATTCGAAATAAAAGAAAAAGAATACACCGACTCGCTCGGAAAATCTGGTAATTTCCACATTTTAATCAAACCCGATAATTCGATCCACGTCGAGGGCGAAAATTCACCGAGGCCAATTGAACACGTACACGCAAGCGATGAGAAAGGAGAATGAATAAAACAATGCAGAACGAGACAAGTAAAAAGAGCGTGGAAAATCAGTGTGGGTTATTTTTCATGCTCCTTGTGTATGTTTTCTCCTCTTTTCTTATTCATTTATCGAAATTAACGTCGTTTCGAACAAATGTCTGCAATAACACGTGCGCACACATCGTCCCACGCTGCGCTGTCTGGAAAAATATTTATTGCCAGACCATTACGTATATTAATATTTTACCATCGTAATTACCACGTAAGAATTTTATTTCATTTTTTGCCACATTTTTATTTCTCGTCCTATATTTTGCAGCCCTCGTTTTACCTGGTCTTCTCGTGCATACGCGCTAAGAGCCTGACCCCGGAAAAATAACGACGGCCTGACGAGAAATAATGAAATAAAAAAGTCTTACGTTTCATAAATTATCGGACGGCTGGCTGGGAATTAGCCATCCTGGCCTTGCCACGGACACCGGATAAATTTCGTATTCATCGAGTTCGCCGGTCACCGACAGATTCGACGGAGAAAAGACGACCAAGTCGAGCAACTCTCGTGCCATGGAAAGAACCCGGAAATTTGCTGTCACCTGTCGCGAACTGGGATAAAACTTTGCTTAACGAAGACGATAATGCTGCTAATATCTTTCATGTATAATACCGTCATTTATCAAGTGTAAACAAAATTGCAAAATTTCTCTTTAACGAACTTTTACCAAAGAACTAAGAGGTTCTTTTACTAGGTATAGGTACCTGACACTTGAGTACAAATTTTCTTATAACATAACAAGATCATTCGTTTTCCTTTACTATCTACCTCCTATTTCGTAAACAATCCACTGCATGACCTCTTTTATTTTTCAACTTTAATCGAAAGTTGCCCTCAGGTCACCATTAACAATACAACAATTCCTAGCAAGGACACAGTCAGATACCTGGGCAAGACTCTGGACAGGAGATTAACTTGGAAAATGCACATCATAGACAAAACGAAACAGCTCAAAGAGAAACTTCAAAAATTTTATTGGTTCACTGGCCGACGCTCCAACCTAAGTACACAGAACAAAATCACCCTATATAAGACTGTAATAAAACCCGCCCGGACCTACGGAATCCAACTATGGGGTACAGCAAGCAATTCCAACATTGAAATTCTCCAACGCTTCCAATCAAAAACTCTAAGGTCCCTTATTAACGCACCTTGGTATGTCACCAACGAAGTAATACATAGAGACCTTAAGATACCCACAATCAAAGAAGAAATACACAAGTTCAAAAGCAGATACAACACAAGAGTCAACAACCAACACAACCCATTAGTCACCCAACTACTTGACACGACGGATCAAACCCGCAGACTAAAAAGAAAATACCCTTTAGATTGAAGCGTTAGATTCAACTAGAATCAAACATAATATAAATTATTATAATCCAAGTTACTGTACCACGCCAAATGAAGTTACTTAAAATTCTCAAAGAGAATTACTTGTAAATAAACTACCAAATAAAAAAAAACTTGAATCGAGCGGAGAGGAATTTATATTAGACTAAAAGGATACTGCACGAAATTGTGCATTTGCCTCGTTTTATAATAACATTCGAGCAACGAGAATGTGCTCTTAGACAGCAGCTACAGCGGATCTGTTACAACGGACGCCGTTTCGTAGGAACGTAGGAGATACAGCCAGTAGCGGAACCAGGAGCCTCTGGAGGAAGGTCAAACTGTATGAAAGTACATAAATACATTGTTGAACCTTTTTCTACAAGATTTAAAATTGATTTATAATTTATATTTAGTTGGTTGTAATTTATACTATAATATCTCTGTCTGGTACTATAGATTAAATAATCAAATTCAGATTAATTATGTATGTAAGAATTTTTTAAAATATGATAATATTGATATTTTTATATCTTATTAATCGCGAGGGGCGGCAGTGAAAGGACGCCCCCCTCTTGATTCAGCAAGAATCAAGACTGGGTACAGAGCAAGAACGTTGGCCTCTTGTCGCGTTATAACATTTTTTAACCCTTTTAGTGCCGAACAACGATAGCAACAACGTTATTAGCAACATTTGCGAAAAGTCCTAACGACGATATATCGTTGCGTATGCGATGGCGTCTTACTATTCGCATCGCGAAAGAACTTTTCTCAAGATAAATTTATAAAACGTTATAAATGATTGAATTTCTCTGCACAAGCCCTACGTGAGATGTTCCACAAATTAAAAAAATTGTTTATGGGTTTAACTTCTTTTTGTATTTCGCGATAGTCGATACTGAGACTGTGTATACGCTAATGCCATAAGATAAAATTTCGACACGAGAGATTTGCTTGTGACCGTAATCACAGGTTCTGATAACATTGTTTAGAGCAAATATGTTTTGAAAATAAAATTTTTGATAATTGAGAATGCAGTATTCATACTTTATACTACACTTTCTACATCAAACTATGACCAAACAATTATTTCTCTTATTTGCAAATACTATTTATAAAAGAAATACTGATTTCTCCATCTTTCTTAATGATTTCGAATAAATATTATTAGTATGATTTCCAACAAATATTGAAATACTATTGGCATTCATTTATCCTCCCCTTTTTTTGTAATGTGTTCCTTTTTGAATTTTGTAAATATCATTCTTATCATTTTTTATGTTTTTTTTCAACTCTTTTCAAATTACATCAAATTAGTTCGGTATCCTTCGCTTAGGTACAATTCTTTCTGTCGGCACTAAAAGCGGTACAGTCAAAGAAGGAATATACAAGTTCAAAAGCAGATATAACACAAGAGTCAACAACCATCACAACCCATTAGTCACCCAACTGCTTGACACGACGCATCGAATCCGCAGACTAAAAAGAAAATACCCTTTAGATTGAAGCATTAGATTCAACTAGAATCAAACATAATATAAATTATTATAATCCAAGTTACTGTACCACGCAAAATGAAGTTACCTAAATTTCTCAATGAGAACTGCTTGCAAATTGACGACCAAATAAAAAAAAAAAGAACTAAAAGGGATAAAGATGTGAAGTGACTTCGGAGCACACCAAAATCTATAAAATAATTTTATTTTCACAAATATTCGATACAGAAAATTTTTGCAACAACAATAGTTTACAATAAAGAAATTCGACAATTGTTGCAATCGGAACCACCAGCAAAACATTCTCTACAAAATGCGTGTGCACGTGACGCACGTCCTGCAAACATTCGTGTGGCCTGTTGTATTTACGGGTGTACAGAACGTGCATCAGAAAATCCAGCGTCCGGTCCAGCATAAATACATTGGACGAAAAATAACCCAAGTTGCAATACAAAACGGACAGTGACGCACGTTTCTCCTATGTGGGCTTCAATATACGGCGATATATTTCTACGAAAAACGTCACGCAACGGACGTCGATCCAACGCTCGTGTGGCCCGGTCTTAGATCGTGTGCAGCGCAAGAACGCAGCGTTTTGGAAGAGCATAAAAGTAACAAAAAAGGCCTCCTATCTAACGCGGAGCCAACGCTTCGAACAGAACCCTACTTCCTAGGACGTAAGGAAAGGCGTTGAATCATCCACAAAGAAACATCTCCTACGCTTCGCAGTGAGAACACTTTTCTTTTATACGCTGCTGCTGCCCTTTTGTCACGGCTGTGGCTTTATTTCACGTGATTTAAGAATTCGTGAAACACGATAAAGAATGGAAGGTAAGAAAGGACTCGATTTATCAATTTTCCTTTATATAAATTGAAAATGGAAAGTAATACAATTTGTATCTTTAATACAGACAAGTTTTTATTGATTAGATTGCTAAAAGCTTAAATTTGATGGATTCATACTTCTCATAAAATGTATCTTATCGTCTAGTATTAGTCACATCGAAGAAAAATACTTTTCCTGCAAATCACGTAGGCATATTCCAGCGATAAGAAGATTTATCGCAGATGCTCATGCAACTCTTATAAATCTGGAATAATAACATCTCTTATTGCTTTAATTACATAAATATTTTGAAAAAAAAGAACTTAATTTAAAGTTTCGTGATAGATGAAAAAACTTGATTTCATATGCACTGATATTTAACGAAACAAGAGTGGATTTTTGAATATTTCAACCTGAAATACCATCTGTTTAATGACTGTGATAAATATCGTACAGGCAACGTTTAATCAGCGATTACGACGCAACGCAAACGTTGCATAATTATTCTGCGGTATCCCGCCAACGAAAGTAGCACTTTAGGATGACTGGAAAAAGCGTTAATCGTACACGAAGCTGAATTATTTCGCAATCGAAGATCCAGATTATCGTGCCAGCGCTATTTTTCAATTCCATTTAACGAAAACTTCGTTGAATCTTCGTCATACCGAAATGTAGTGAGCTATTTTTGTTAAAAATAGGAATTTCTTAATCTGGTTTAATCTTTTAATTTTAATTCATTCGCGGATCAATATCTCGAATTTCAAAAAGACGAGAAAAATAATTAAATTTGAGCTTCGATATTTGGAAAACGAGAAAGGAAATAAAGGCACAGAATGCGAATCAGACGCACGATTACGCAAGACAATTGGCACTCAGACCAATCATTAGACGGATCGAATTTCGCGAATACCGCTACTGCTCCAACAAATTCCAGTCATTCAATTCGCGAATGAGCCATACGCACAACATCGACACCGCTAATTTATCGCGCCACTAAATTATCATTAGGGACTGGCCTACGATAAATCTGTCCCCATCGATTTACGAGAATGTTATCGCGACCCGAAATCGACGTCCACAAATTGTGAACAGCTTCCTTCGTGTTTATGTTTTCTTCGACCCACATCTTATATCTTTTAAGCTTATTACAGTGCTGAATACTCGCGGCCTATGCGGTCCGTACAGACGACGCGCGGCCAGCGCTGACGATCGCTGTGGACGGAATACTTTTTCGCTAGACCGAACTCTGTCGATTGATTATTCAAAGCGCAAATCCTAATAAATTATAGTAATTATTTTGCACGAGATTAAATGATTCAAGAGCGTTGTTTTTTAGTATTAATTATTTATTATAAACATTGAAATTTACAATAAACGAGAATTTGGGTAATACACTAGAAAACAATAAATTGGAAAACTAAATTTTCTAACTAGATTTTCGTAATGTGCAAAAGACTGCGAAAAGGAAATCTTTAATTTATCGATTACCGGTCGTATTTTCGCTAAAGGATCGTCACTTGCTGTATCATTATCGTTAAAGTGCAACATTTGTGATAACACCATGCATCGATCTCGTGCCATTATTTTGCGGAAAATATTGCTTTTCAACAGTTCGTCCTTAGACCAATATTTTCTCAAATACAGTTTCTTCGAACGCGGCATTAGCATCGAAATGCATTTATATTTATCTCACACAAACGTAATATTATTACTTGTGCGTAGGTGGTGAGAAAAATTGACAAACGCATATATGCGTCCTTAGTCCACACCGATGGCTTTCGCCAGATGCATATATGCGTCCATAGCACTCTAAGGGTTAAAAGTGTGGGCTTAATGATTTTGTAAAGTGAATACATTTATGAGATATACAGGGTGGTTGGTAACTGATGGTACAAGCGGAAAGGGGGTGATTCTACGCGAAAAAAGAAGTCAAAAACATAGAATAAAAATTTTTCGTTTTTTTCAGCAATTTTTGTAATAATAAACTTTACGATTACTTCATATTATTTCCTTATGTATTCCTAATTTTCCGTTACGGCAAAAACAAACTTAAACTGCGATAATACCCACTTTATAACGAGACGCGATAAAGTGGACGCGTACCGAGCGAAAATTCAAAGTTGATTTTCTCGAAAACAAAGCCTCGAACGAAAAATTGTTATTCTATATTTTCGACTTCTTTTTTCGCGTAGAATCACCCCCTTTCCGCTTGTACCACCAGTTACCAACCACTCTGTATATTCGTACGGACGAATCTTATGCGAAAGGGGATTGTACCAGTATAATTGACATTCCGAAGCTGCTTGCTGTATCATTATCGTTAAAGTGCAACATTTGTAATAACACCATGTATCGATCTCGGGCCATTATTTTGCGGAAAATATTGCTTTTCAACAGTTCGTCCTTAGACCAATATTTTCTCAAATACAGTTTCTTCGAACGCGGCATTAGCATTGAAATGCATTTATATTTATCTCACACAAACGTAATATTATTACTTGTGCGTAGGTGGTGAGAAAAATTGACAAACGCATATATGCGTCCTTAGTCCACACCGATGGCTTTCGCCCGACGCATATATGCGTCCATAGCACTCTAAGGGTTAAAATCTGAATAGTTTCGATCTTTTCAAATCAGAGAATTATCGGACAACGCAAATAACAAGGAGCTACCGTTGCTTGAAGATAGCTAAAATTATAGTATTTCGGGGTTGACAAGAAATAGAGAAAAAAAGCTATGAGAAAAATGGAAGAAGATGTAAGATCGAATTAGTTTCCGCGTTCATTCAATTTATCCGCCATCGCAGAAGACGAACACCGACCGAGCTATACGAAAAGTGATCTGAAATCGAACGAAGCCTTGATGCGATCGATCGAGCACGGAAAAGGACCGAAAGAGACTTAAACGCACCACTAAATGTGGGGCAAGGCACGGAAATTCTCATCTTCGATTCAGTTCGTCGGAGTCTTTATTCCTGAAGGAAAATCGGACCAGGTTACGGTACGATGAAAGATAACTTACGAGAAAAGGGGGGAAAAAGAGGGAATAAAGAAAGATCTTTTTGAACGCAGATCACTCGAGAATTCGTCGCTCGAGAGAATTGTCTTCTATTATCCTACAATAGTCCAAAGATCTTAGAATGGACAATTTTCGCTATGTCTCATAGTCGACGGTTAGAAAATGGCTGTAGGCGATGAAACTTTCCTTTCGAATAGTCTTTCACGAAGAATTTTGCACAATGGAGACAGTTTTGTCTTATCAAATCATGGTTCCATTAAAAGAGCAAAAGTGCAGGCGCATCCGCGTCTCAGAAGCACTGAGAAGCTGCGTCATATTACTCCAAGATGTTCCTCGATCGTTTACCTCTTGCTTTATCATACTTATTGCTACCAAGCTATTTTTTTAAGTGTAACGTACAGAGCATCGTGCTGGATTTTAACATGAAACCAGTTGCTTCTTTTTCAAATTCGTTTTTCCAGTTATTCGAGGAGGCAGGGTAGAAGTTGATTTATTTTTCGAAGGCACCCCGTATACGGGTTGTAATGATAGACCGACAACCTGGAAAATCAGTTTTTCCCCGCGTTGGCGAGCCGAAGAAGTCAAGAGCTCCTCCGGTTTATTGCATTGCAACGTGGCGAGGTCCCAAGAGTGCGCGATAAACTTGTTTTCGCCCTTAGTTCGTCAGATTCTAGCCTTATGTCCTTCGTTACCATGGAATATACTGGGTCGGAACGAAGCAACGATATAACTAAAGCTAAACAAAGAACCTTCCGTTATTTAAGATTTAGGGAAAATTCCTGACTTTATACTCTAGCGAATAGAACTTAGGTACGCAGCCACTCGAGAATAAACGCATTCTTCGTAATCATCTATGTTACGAAGAAAAACAAACTAATATTTTCAATGTAAGATATCAGATGGAAATCGTTCATTTATCGCTAGGAATTTAATCGCGTTTCCCAAGGCAGATAATGAAATCGTTAAAAAATCGGCCATTTTTTTTAGCCTCTCTGTAAGTAGTTCAAACACTTGTCTGCGTTGCGGTAAATCCGAACCGTCTAATTAGCGTGCTGCGTTACGTTGCCTGGGGACGCCTAATTTAAGTTTCCAGCCGCGCATTCGAAATCATCAGGCCGAGTCGCGACACGCGGCTTACCCGAGTGCTTCTACCCGCGTGCATATCCCCAGTATCAAAGTTGCAAACCAACTTACCCTCGTTTGCTGCCTACGAATCGCCTAAACGGCGTACAAATTCCGCGTGTTTCTTTTTATCCCGCGTGCTCATTGACCAGAAGTGTTAACGAACAGCTCCTGGACAGCTTGTGTAACTGCCGATCGTGTCCAAAGTGGAAACTTGCAAGCAAAACAGAAACTTTAACTTTAGAAAGGACTGAAATCAACATTTTATAATGTGTCATATCGTATAATCGAAGAAGATAGACAGAAAAGCTGATTTCGAATTGATTGAAGATCTTTCAAGAAATATATTGGGAAAGCTACTTTGCAATACGTACAGCGTGTAGGAAGAGCGAATGAATGTCACAACGAAAAGGAAACTGATACGCGACGACCGATAAGTTCTCCTGAGAAATGAAACGTGCACGTCAAAGAACGATGCTTTTACTCCCAGGAGTAAAAATGCGAATCAGTCAAAAGGAGACGACTTGACTTGCCAGGGCAAAGGTACATGATTTCCAGAGCTAAGAATAAAGAGTTAGGAGAATAATATTTGACGAATGTTCGTTACCTACAGGTCATTCTTTTTGCCAACACTATGTGTTTAGTAAATAATATTTTGTAAGCTTTCAAATAGTTTTTTGCTTTTCCTGAAAAACATGTTTGTCTTGTGTTACTTGCGAAATACATGTGCGAAATATTAAACGACGTTAAGGTCGTTACACGAGCACAAAAAGCCGAGTTATTTATGGAATAACCTAATAATAAGCACAGGGGCGACAGTACACCTGATCTAAATAGAAAACCACACAAAGATAACCTTGGTAGAGAACGTGTTAATCGAGAGGCGCAACGAGCAAGCGGGAAATTCGAGAGCGCCTGGAGCTCTTAATCGACCGAATGGGGATTAGAAGTTGAAGAGTCGATTATTGATCTTAACGCGGACTCTGCCCGGACTTTAGCACGTTGAACACGGCTCTTTCTTCTGCAGCGTTTCTCTGTTCGCGATTTTCCTGACAGTCGAGCTCGAAGAAACGCCAGAGAAGGAAGGGGAAAACTAACCCGTGAGTTATTTCCGACGCAACGGCCGGTTTCATTAAAAGTACACCGGCCGCAACTCTGATCTAATTACCGACGTACGGGAATTACGGCGCGACTCAAACAAGGGGGGGAGGCAAAAGAATAGCCGTGTAACGCCCACTTTCCGCTCTTTTCCCGCGTTTCCCCCTTGCAACACGTTCACCTCAGGAAACGCAAGCCGCAGACTTGGGACCACGGGGTTAGGTTGAAACAGGATCCGCGGAAAAAAGTCCACCACCAAGGATTAGGCTCATCCTACTGACACAAAATAGGAACGAATCCTTTAATTTCAACCAACGAAAGGACCTGCGCTTGCTAAGGCTCCTACACATCCCGGAATTTTTATTCCTCCACTGGCGTTTGTTTCAGAATTTCAGAATATTAGATTTCTGCCTAGAATTTCGGGTAGAAACAAACGGAACGAATCGTGATTTCTACAAGTATCGCATGTGGTTTGCGGTAGTGGTAATATCGGAGCAGTCTTTTCGCGTACAAAGAGAAAATTTCTATCTCTAACGTACGACAAGAAGTCAGACGTAGTATAATATATTCGTTACTATACCTTGAGACTATCTCGTCGAAAAATGTATCCAATTTTTTAATAAAATAAAGTTTGACCCGACTATTTCCAAGAGACACCAGAACACCGCAACCAACCCTCCTGAAGCACCTTCGATTCCTCAGGATGCTTCTCTGTTGCGCGAAGATCGTTCAGCAATAGCGACAATAGCTTTCCCAACGAGAGGGTGTTTCTGGACCGGGCAGAGTTCGGTGTTCAACTGAGATTAAAAAGCCCGAGTAATCGTCCAGCGACGCACGACTCTCTTAAATTCAAATTAACCAGACGTAGTCTCATTAAAATACAATTATGGTCTCTTATATGATTCTAACTAGCAAGGATCTGGACTCTTCGATCAAGACATCACAGCCTCCACTTCTATCGTTATCGTTAATGAATTAAAAAAGAGATTTTGGAGAGAAAAATTGAATTTAATCGCCTTAAGAGTAAGAATATGTATTTGATTCGTAGCCAAGCTTTCCTGCACCGTCGTCGCTGGGTTGTTGCAAGGCTCGGAAAGCAAGAGCCTCGAGCCGCATATAAAATACAATTTTACCACGGCAAACTGACGCGTTGAGATTTGAAACAATAACGAGGCTCGTTGTCTGGGTTGAAAGGTAACGGTAATCGCGTCCCATTCTTTCTTTGGGACCTCTTTAAAAATTTATGGAATTCCTTTCCTACTCCCTGTCTCCCATGGGACCAGTGCCGGTTTTATTCACCTGAATGGCTCGGCCAACGTACCTCTCCCTCTCGTGTTCTGCTCTTTTCGTAAATTATACACTCGGTCATTACCAGCATGCAAACAACCGGACGCGTGCAATTCCTTCTCCGCGGCGCGTCTCGATCCAGATTTAATGGAGAAATAATTGGTCCGATAGTTTGTTATTCGATTAACAAAGGAAAGAACCTTGTTCAAGCGTAGTAAGTATCGGTATAGTATACTGAACGTGATGTCGCGTCGGTGTTTCTTCGTTTCTGGGAACATTAGCCGCAATGCTTAACGAGATTAAATGCAGTCGATAGATATCGCTTCCGCGAGTATTCGGGTTTTCTTTGTCTTCTTTTTGTACTTTCTTCTTATAATTTGTTCTCTTTCAAAATCTTTTCTCAATTTATCAATAAAAATGATTAAAATTTTATATGGTAATAAATAATAATGCGAATCAATGTGTAATATATTTTTTAACGAATATACAGGTATTTTAAAAAGATCAGCGGATAAACTATACTTTCGTTGCGTTTTCTTCAAATGTTACGTCTTGAAAATATATTTCTCAATTTTTTTTTTTTTTTCGAATTCGATGAAATGACAAAGTTAGAACGACACCGATACTAAAGTTACAGCGATAGCTAGTTCGTATCGTCTTCTAAAACGATTAAGAAAATCGTAGCAATTATCCGTTATCGGCTATCAGTTGTAACAACCGTGGGTAATCGACGCGGCCCGATACACACCCTGGTTTTTCTCGTTAAGCAATTCTCAGGTAGATAAGGTTCGTGGTGGCTCATCGATTCGCGGAAGAAAACAGTCGGCACAGTCTCGTTTTCCTAATGCAACGAACAAAACGTTGCTGCGAAAGATGAAAGAGATAAGCTCGCGGTTTTTGCGAAAGTGTAGTTACGCTTATGCTCCCGTATAGCCATCAACTTATATATCTCCTTTCCGCGCCCTTCAGTTATGAATTATTCGTCGATCCGATCTGCGGTATCCGACAATTTCCTCCACCGCTCATGACCATCGATCCGCCGTGGATCCAGTTTAGCCGATTCAAATGCTGACAAGGCATTTCAGCGGGAAAAATCGGGAATTCGTTTGTGGTAATTGATGAGAAGCATTTGTGATACCTTTGGACGATGGTGGTATGAAGGAATTTGATCGCGGAAACGGAATGAAAGATGAAAAAATATAAAAATTTAATCAGTGAAATCTAGGTTAATGCAAATTGAGTTATGCGTTTTCTTTAGACTAGCGATTCCCAACCTTCTTTGAATTGTGATCTCTTTTGTGATAGCTAAATAATCTGCACTTGCACAGCTTTCAATTTCAAAGATTTCAAACATATCTGGAGCTGAACGAATTTTATCGGTACTAAAAAATGAAAAATGTCGACTTAAATTGATACGTTGCTACTCCCTTACTGCAGGTACTAAAAAGTTACTAACGCGTGTCTTTCTTGATAAAAATGCACAATGGTACATTTTTAAGGAAATCTTGAACTTTTTTCAACGATATTTTGTGATTCTTTTCTCATTACAATTTGAACGAATGTACAAGCGGAACAAGCAAGTTTTCCATCTTTTCCATGAACTTTATCGGTATTAACCCTTAGAGTGCTGAATATTCGAGGCCTATGCGGTCCGTACGGACGGCGCGCAGCCAGCGCTGACGAAAAATACTTTTTCGTTAGACCGAACTCTGTCGATTGACTATTCAAAGCGCAAATCGTAATAAGTTATAGTAATTCATTTGCGCGAGATTAAATGATTCAAGAGCGTTGTTTTTTAGTATTAATTATTTATTATAAACATTGAAATTTACAATAAACGAGAATTTGGGTAATAAACTAGAAAACAATAAATTGGAAAACTAAATTTTCTAACTAGATTTTCGTAATGTGCAAATGACTGCGAAAAGGAAATATTTAATTTATCGATTACTCGTCGTATTTTTGCTAAAGAATCGTCACTTGCTGTATCATTATCGTTAAAGTGCAACATTTGTGATAACACCATGTATCGATCTCGGACCATTATTTTGCGGAAAATATTGCTTTTCAACAGTTCGTCCGTGGACCAATATTCTCTCAAAGACAGTTTCTTCGAACGCGGCATGAGCATTGAAATGCATTTATATTTATCTCACACAAACGTAATATTATTACTTGTGCGTAGGTGCTGGGAAAAATTGACAAACGCATATATGCGTCCTTAGTCCACACCGATGGCTTTCGCCCGACGCATATATGCGTCCATAGCACTCTAAGGGTTAAAAGTGTGGGCTTAATGATTTTGTAAAGTGAATACATTTATGAGATATACAGGGTGGTTGGTAACTGGTGGTACAGGCGGAAATGGGGTGATTCTACGCGAAAAAAGAAATCAAAAATATAGAATAAATATTTCGTTTTTTTTTCAGCAATTTTTGTAATAATAAACTTTACGATTACTTCATATTATTTCATTATGTATACCTAATTTTCCGTTACGGTAAAGACAAACTTAAACTGCGATAATATCCACTTTACAACGAGACGCGATAAAGTGGACGCGTACCGAGCGAAAATTCAAAGTCGATTTTCTCGAAAACAAAGCCTCGAACGAAAAATTGTTATTCTATATTTTCGACTTCTTTTTTCGCGTAGAATCATCCCCTTTCCGCTTGTACCACCAGTTACCAACCACTCTGTATATTCATACGGACGAATCTTATGCGAAAGGGGATTGTACCAGTATAATTGACATTCCGAAGCTGCTTGCTGTATCATTATCGTTAAAGTGCAACATTTGTAATAACACCATGCATCGATCTCGTGCCATTATTTTGCGGAAAATATTGCTTTTCAACAATTCGTCCGTGGACCAATATTCTCTCAAAGACAGTTTCTTCGAACGCGGCATTAGCATTGAAGTGCATTTATATTTATCTCACACAAACGTAATATTATTACTTGTGCGTAGGTGCTCGGAAAAATTGACAAACGCATATATGCGTCCATAGCACTCTAAGGGTTAATTACTTACTAAAAGATGTGGTTACTCCTCCAAAATTGCACATTTTTTCATCAGAAATGCCTCTGTCTTAAGTAATAATTCCATTATCTTTCTAAGCCATTTTGCCTAAACGTAAAAATACAAACACGAAGCAATCGCGTCAATTTCGTGTTAGAAAGAGATAATCGAAATAATGCAACGTATGCAGTAATACGTAACGTATTAGTAGTAAACATGTCAAACACAGATATAAACATAAATATTACACGACATATAATATCATGGAATATTAAAATAATGAACGTGGAATGCAAATCACATTTGTGAAACAACTCAAGAATCTACGAAACCTCCGTTCTGGATCGTTCTCTGTATATTCCAACCTTTCAACAATGAAATGAATTTTACTCCAGTTCGTAAATATCGTCAAAAGAAAAAAGCCAATTCAAAGTTGCTCAGAAACACTGTCTACACTCTGAACTTGCAGGTCGCTTTAATCAAACGATTTCTATTCTTACAAACACAGTACAAAAGAAGACGTTCTTTCGCGGGCACAAGATTCACGAAGAAAGAATGCAATTACATATCTGATACGTTCTGAGAACCAAGAGGTCGCTCCTCGACGCGGTGCATCAGTGACCAAACAATTCTTCATCACTGAAAGATGCGTCGATTCACGTCATTATATTAGTTCTAACGCGATAAGTAGTCGGTAGTCGATTTAATAATTCGACCGGCACGATTAACTGACCGATACAACAGTCACACATGTGACAGTGATAACGTCATTTCCGCGGCGAACAATCACGACTGGTCAACGTTTCTGTCGGTTCTGAACGCTGAATATATCTCAACGAGGGCACGGAATCTATTCGCAGCTCGAAAAGGGGACACCCAACCGATTCAAAGCACCGTCACGACCGCTGATCATTCGATTACGAATTAAATGCATAGTTGTTCCGTGAAGCGATCGAACGATACTTTTCACTTCGCCCTTTCAGAAGGAGTCTTTTCACCGGTCCAGTGATTTCGGTCGATAGCCACGAGAGCACATATCGCTACATACAACTGTATTTACAGGAAGTTACAAAAAGTTGGGGTAAAACTTTAGAAAAACGCTTATTAAGGTCTTCTGCTTCTTTTTATAATATAAACATGCTTTAACAGTTTGATACCTACTTTTGGAAACACCATGTATAT
This sequence comes from Bombus breviceps, assembly GCA_014825925.1. Classification (NCBI taxonomy): domain Eukaryota; kingdom Metazoa; phylum Arthropoda; class Insecta; order Hymenoptera; family Apidae; genus Bombus; species Bombus breviceps. Next base: position 11,854,074 of record CM026189.1, read on the forward strand.
TTACGATATACTTCTATCTCGCGAACCTAATCTTGAATAGCGAGGACTACGAATCGCTTTCTACGATCTTTGGTACATGCGTACCTACGATGCTACAGATAATCGAATTCTAGATCAAAGTTCTATGTGCCTAGATGAGTACCGTGTCTTTCTAGAAACTAATTACCAGTCCATGCACTGGAATGTTTAACATATTCGATACTTAACATGGAGAAAGGTAAGCGTTTCGGAAGTAGTTTTAGATTCAGGTGGTAAAATTACATTAGTATCTGCTCGAACGATACAGAGAGTAATATTCCCTATGGATTATCGTAACCCACCGAAAGTCCATGTAACAGGAGAGCGCGTTAACGGAGAAAAAGTGCTAATGGAAATCGTTGGAATTCTCTTCTGAAAGAACACAGCTCACATTCACGAGCATCGTGAAGCCATAAAGCGATTCTTCAGCCGCTTTTCAGCCTCCCCGGAGAGCAAGCATTCTAGAGCGAGCAACATTGTTGCGCCAGGCTTGGTCCGTGCAGTACCATAAATCTAAACTTCCGAGTGTTCTTTGCACATTGAAATATTTCTATTGAAAGTAGCAGGAAATTTGGCAAGCACGTGATCGTACACAGCGCCAGATGCGATAGACTACGCTGAAGCTTGTTTCAAACGGAACAGTGTCACGTTTGCGATGCCATATCTTCCGCTGAAGAGCATTAGACACGACTGCCCAAACCATACACGAGAATAAGACAGATTTTCTTCATTTTCGCCTATTGCCTTCGTTTCGGAGCTGAAGTGGAAGCAGATGGAAATCGCAGTAGATCTATCTTCTAGGTATTCTTTCCCTCGTAATGACCAAAAGAAAGGTCGTAAAATGATTCCAGAAACCATATCTGTAAAAAGCTGCCACTTGTTGCCCGATTTTAATATATCTCTAGTATCCTCCATAAAAATGTCCCGAACTATGGGTCACCTTGTTATTGGCCGTTTAAGCAACTTGTTGCGTTGCATTATTCGGGGAAAGAGTAACAAGCTCTATCGGGTCGCGACCGAACCGCGGTGTTCCAGTCAAGCAAGCTTGCGGTTTATCGACATCCTCGGTGAATGCTGAAAGATTATCCCGTTTTGCTACCGTGACCGATGAATCTAGAGATGCAACGAAACCTCTGACTACTGCTCGATCGCACGCTCGCTTTTCAAGAAACTACACTTTTCACGATCTCCGGCCGATTATTCATCATCGAACGATAAAAACGGGTGGGATCGTTCCTTAATTTTAATCCGTGCAATTAGGCGGCTGAAGCTTATCGTACGTTCCTGACGAATGGTGAAAAACGCAGCAGAATTTGGATGATGATATATACATATATATGTATATACAGGGTGGTTGGTAACTGGTGGTACAAGCGGAAAGGGGGTGATGAATAAAAATTTTCATTTTTTTTTTCAGCAATTTTTGTAATAATAAACTTTACGATTACTTCATATTATTTCATTATGTATTCCTAATTTTCCGTTACGGCAAAAACAAACTTAAACCGCGATAATATCCACTTTATAGCGAGACGTACCGAGCGAAAATTCAAAGTCGATTTTCTCGAAAACAAAGCCTCGAACGAAAAATTGTTATTCTATATTTTCGACTTCTTTTTTCGCCTAGAATCAGCCCCTTTCCGCTTGTACCACCAGTTACCAACCAGCCTGTATACGTAGTTCGTACATAGTGTATATCTATGCTGTGGAACGATGCAACTTCGCCTCTTATCTAACCGGATATATACAGAGACCGGGCAGTGTCGGCAAGCAAGGCTCCGCGAGATGCGTTCTGAGAGCGCAGAAGCAACTCGCACGATACGATGCTCACTTTGTAAGCTTTTATTACGAGTTTTCTTGCTAGTATAGTTGATGCAGCTTGGCGTCGTATTAATTCGTAGATATTCTTTCTAACGTAGCTTGTTCGTGTCGATGATCCGGCTGTGTTCGTGTTGATCATTATTTAACTTATATTGTGAATGGACAATATATGTGGCATCCACGGAATTAGTGTTTAATTAAATTAGAATTATTAAAACAATGGTTGATTAGCATCTAAAATCAATTAGTTGTATGCAAATTATATGCTAAATATGATATTATTCTCTAATTAGCTGCACCGTTATGTTACGATCATTTATCTGCTTAGAGTGAGAAATTAATAGGGGCGGGGGCGACGTCGAATTACGATAATCGTAAATCGACACCCATGTGAATAACGTAGCATTCTATCTGTTCTAATTATCATTGCAATATCGATCGGCATATTATTTATATACTGATATAATGGTAATACATGTAACGTTATAAGATAACTGAAAATAAATCTTTAATCTGGACGAATTAGTTCAAAGAGTAATTCAGCATTAGCAGCATCCTGTCACTCTATGCTCTGGATAAGAAATTAAATTCTGCGCTTGCAAATGCAGGATTAATTCGTGTTCTCACATTCAGGTCAATATATCTCGGACCAGCATGTGTGCGTCGTGAAACGATGTCTCGAAATTTCCTTCTATCTGCATAAAAGAGACACCCACGATTTATGTATACACGCGAGAAAAGTATCGTACAATGAAATTAGATAATTTATACGATAACGAACAAAAGTATTGGCACAGATTAACTTTTCTCGCAAATCCTGTATAAATTCGTAAATACGGCTCTTTATCTTTTTGTTGTAAAATATAACTCAAAAATTTTAAACGGTTATGATATTTATGCCTGTCCTTAGATCGCAATATAGTCAAGAATCACCAATTACAAGATGTTCTATACCTATTACCCCTCCCTTACCCCTTTTAACTTAAACATATGTAAATATATTACGTTGAATTATGTTACATGTACGTATATTATATTATATGAACTAAGTAAATAAGTGTTTTAAATTTAATAACTTATTAACATATATCTAACATGAACGATGAGAACCACTATCCCTATTTGTAAGGGATGATAAAAAGAAAAATAAATTGACTTTATTAAAATAAACGTATATTCTCTATTCGATATACTTTGTATTGAAGTGTTTGTTTCCTCACAAAAAAGTTGTACCCGCGAAATGGTTAATCCCTGTGAAGTTACAACCATGACAAATTATATAAGACATGTATCTATTCGAAGTTAGGTTATAGTTGACGTTCCATACGAACAAACCTTTCTGCTCCTCTGTACATGAGGCGGTATCGGTAGATGGGTAATACCACTAACTGCTACAGCGTATATCCTCAAAAGGTCCATAAGTCACGCCTCTGAATGCTACCACTTTGAATTACGTTGGCAAGCGTGCGTTGGACGCGCGGCATCGAATATCGCGTAAGTTTCAAAACAAAAACAATGCCCACGCCTATTCTCCCGAGAAATGCCATTGTACCAAAGTAACAAGTGCAATCCTGTCCACAATCGACTCGATCGAGGATTTCTTCCAAAAACCAATAATCGAACATAATAACAGAAAGAATAGTAATCGCATCTATATGACAATCGGAAGACTCACTCGCGACGCCAATCATTTCCTACTACCTTGTCAATAGCTTCGATTCTTGATCGATATGTTACATCGACCGATCGTAATTTGCGAGATCAACTGTAAGCCATTTAGAAATGAAACTGATGAGCACCATATTTAATATCTGTAATCATTATACTTCATATTTCCTAGTTTTACAGCTACAACTTATCTTAGCAATTTGACTTGATCAATTTGATTTTTACGTGACTCAAATGTAATATCGCGTCGATATCTGCTTACGTATCATTAGATTAATTTACTTATTGATAAAGATATCGATCCAAGATTCGTAGATATCGGTGAAAAATTCGAATGACTCAACGATCGTTGAATTAAATATACGCTAGACAGATGTGAAATGCATGGTATTTTAACCATTAACTATTCCAAATGTATACTTTTTTTATATCCTAAAGTACTTCCACATTTATAATAACAGATAGGAATAAGATAAAAACGAGAATTAAACATAATCATGTACATATGCAACAGTAAAGTTGGATATCCATGATAAACTAAAACAGTTTTGACGCGTTGTTTACCAGAATCTTTTACTTTTGGACTACGCCGTTCTCATTTGGGATAAATTGTCTAAAAGTTAATAACTACTTTCCTATTGTGTAAATCGTATACATAAAGATACATAATTCCTAAAAAGATCAATTTCTCTGAAATAGTCATATACCTTTATGGTTTAGGCGTTTATCGATGCTTTCTTCACGAAACTGCGTTTACAGGTTAGAAAGCATAGTCTCGTTAATATTACGATAACCGGCTTTTGATATGTAGCTCAATATGTTATACAATTTTAATTAGAATTAAAGTAATATGACGAAAATAAGTAACTATACGTAATCGTGCTTTTATTTCGATAAAAATATCAATATTATCAACAACACTCGCATATTTATAATTGCAGAAATGATTTATCTTTTAAACAAGCTTGATAGTTATAGTGTCAAATACTTGTTTTAACGGCAGATGGTGTCTGATAAGCAACTAATCAACTTAACTACCAAAGGCCAATTCACCGCTATATTCAAATCGCTCACCTTTTCTACGATATTTCCCACGCCGGAAGTCCCTCGTCACATTCCAAGAAGCTTCGTCGCACGACGTAATATACCGGCGACGAATCCGCAAATTCGTTCCCTCGGCCGGCCGATACGCGTCCCGTGTGTGTCATCCACCCTCTCTGTCCACCGCACGTTTTCTTCCACAACACTGTTTTTTCACGAACACGATTCAGCGCCGATATATTTATGATTCCTCTCTAAAAAGAGAGAAGATACGGTTACGTGGAAAGTTGAGTCGCACTGTCAACCGTGGTGACGATAATGCTCAATATCATCAAGAGCCTCAGGGGCAAACGTAGAAACGAGAGTGCCGGAATACTGAAAAATATTTTCTTCCCGTGGTAAGTAAATATATCCTTTGTCACCGTCGGTCGAGCAGTGATTTCATTCGGCGCAAAAGGGAAATCACGGAAAAGAACCAACTATTCCGACTCACGCAGAAAAAATTGCACGAATAACACGGCACGTATTCGGCGTTGATAGTTCGACGAGAGCGTGCCGACTGGACGACAATAAAATCTCATGCCAGTAGACACCACCGCCGCCGCCGTTGCAGCCGAGATTTCCTCGCCGGGAAAAACACGCACACACACACAGTCAACCGTGTTCACAAGAACAAGAGAGAGACCCACGAACCTACCGGTGAATGCTGTCTCATACGCCGAAGAATCCACCGTGTGATAATACGTTCGATCGTAGTCGCTGATAGTGAAATCCTCCCGCACCAGGATCTTGTCTCAAGATTCCGAACATCTCCTGTACACACACTCTCCGTCGGATTCTTTCTCTCCTCGGGTTCCTCCCTGTCGTCTCTCTATCTTTATCTTTCTGTAGAAACAAATCTTTCGCGCTTTCTTTCTTCCTTTCTTTCCTTATTTCCGTTGCAAGGCTTTGCTCTCGTTTACTACGGATCGAGTTGAAATCAATTCACACGAGTAACACCGATCAACTCAATGGCCCTTTGGAGATGTCCTAGCATCCTGGTACGGGCGTCGTTTCTGCAGCACGTCGTTCGTCTCTGTGGAATCAAATAGACGATTTCTCTGATTCGAGTTATTTGCTCGCGTCTTAAACGTCCGCGACAAAAGACCGAAATATATACGCACGGTACGCGGCCTTTCGAAGAAACGAAAGAATATACGGAGCACTGGCTACACTTTTTTTTCCTTGCCTGTAATTGTTAGACCCGTTCGCAATACGCTTTCGAACGATGCAGGCATGCAGTATAATTTTGTCGGGACTCGATCGTTCACGGAACACGATTTCGAGCGTGCACGTGCGGCAGAGTACGCAGAAACCGCAAGTTTTTTACGGACACATCCCCGACTTGTCTCCTCCTCGCCAACGCCTACACGATACACATTGCACGCAGCAACGACGCCCCTACACGCCGATGACAGTGGTTCTCAAACCGTTGCATCGTTCGCCACCGCTTGCCGGTAGGTTGCGCGACGGAATTGCGTTCGTTCGATCTTGGAAATCGGTTCTTCCCTAGATTATAAGCCTCATTGTTAGCGTGTTTTAAATTTTATTTCGTAACTGTAATGGCAATTATAGTGCTTCTTAAATACACTAATCGAGTACGAAGGTATCGTTAAACTTATAATACTTTGTTTCGACAATATCTAGTATTATAAAAATAAGAAATTTTCTACATAGAGAAGAATGCGAAAATAGTACTAGGGAAATTATACATATGCAGGGAATGCGACGTTAGTAATGTTGTTTCACTTTACAAGTAACTTCAGTGTATTATTTTAAATAGGCAAAATGAAATGAAATTTATAGAAAAAGTAATAAATATTTATTAATACATCTGAGAAAACAACTTTTATACTAATTCATAAGCTTTTATAATACCGCAACAAAGATTTATAAGTTGTATATATTCACTTCCACCATCAAGCAACCTATAATTACATTCCTGAAAACAAAAGAAATAATATATAACGCGTACTGTTGTAAGTAATTTTATAATCTTACCCCCAGTCTATCTGCAATGAGAGTTTTCTGCTTATCAGTTAATTCATTGGAATATATAATTCTTTCACTGAGCTGCTCAATAACCTGTAAAAATTATTTAGATGTACAATATATATATATCATTTTAACCTCTTTATTTTAACTATTCTTATCATTTTAACTACGCAATCGCTTTTGCTCGCGATCGGCAAATGAAACTATGCAGAAGGCAAGTGTCGTACCGAAGAGGTTAATAAATAATTTATGTAATAAATAAAGCTCACTTGAGATGTAGCATATGCTTCTAACATAAATTGATCAACAAATTCCTCTGCCTTGCTATAATCTTTTGTCTTGCATACATTCATTAAATCATCCAACCATTTATCAGGTACAATCTACAATTATTTTATTATGCCAATAAAGCAATATTGTTTCTATTTGCTATTTAAAATAAGAACTGTACATTACCCCAATAATTTCAATGATATCATCAACAGTAATATCGATGCCTTTGCCTTTCAACCTTGTAATGGACTGCAAACACGTTATGGCGCGTCGTAAATCTCCACCCGAGGCTTCGACAATTTTTAGTAGGACAGGCTTCGTTGCCTTCAAGTCCTCCTCTTTACATATATATTCTAATCTTTCAACAATTTTATCTTCTCCCAATGGTTTAAATCTGAATTTTGTACAACGAGAAGTCAAAGGTTCTATGATTCTCGATATATAGTTACAAATTAAACAAAACCGGGTACTATGAGATTCTTTTTCCATAGTACGACGAAGTGCAGCTTGTGCAGCATTAGTCATACTGTCTGCCTCGTCTAAGATAATAATTTTGAAAGGTGGACAACCTTTCCCACTAAAACAGAAATATTACTATTATACCAAATTATCATTTAATGTATTTACAATTTTTTGTATATGATGTGCCTCAGATTGTGCCTTTATCATAGAAATTACAAGAACAATATACAGGACTATTAAAGATAAACATTAATTCTTGTCTGCTTCTGATACAGAACCAACAATTTAAAACTTGATAATATTCTTGGCAACCTGCTCAAAGCATATTGATTTTTAGTTGGCAATAAGAGTTGAAAAATTCCTTCTTTGTAACTCCTGATTACAACTATATTCTTTAAATAGTCTATATACATAGCTCTATTGTAATTCTCAGACCTTTTACTAATCATCATTGGCTTAAGACTAATGTTATATGATTAATATGATGATGAACATACTCATCTCTCATACCACCTGCTGTAAGTTGTGCAAAAGATTTAATTTTATCTCTTACAACTTGGATACCTCTTTCATCAGAAGCATTTAATTCCAATAATCTTTCTTTGTAGAGGCTACCAAATAATTGTCTAGCCGCGGCTAGTATAGTACTTGTTTTACCAGTACCAGGTGGGCCATAAAATAATAGATTTGGAAAATCTCCACCTGTTAAACATTGTCGCAATACTTCTACTACTTCTGCCTGTTCAACAACGTCTTCTACAGTTCTTGGTCGGCTATAAAAGTAACAAAATCTTAAAATTTACCAAATCGATGCAATTTAGGTTATATTAGTAAACTATTACTATTTCTCAACCCATGGCGTTGCAGAACCACTATGTTCTTCCTTCGAACGTGAAGTTGAAGCCTTTTTAGGCTCACCAGGCCCTAATTTGCCAGTTTTTAGAAATGCCTGCATAATTCTTTTATCTTGAACCTTTTTAAACAAATAATCTTAAGAAATAAAACAGGATTTGTTCCCGCACATTTTGTTTCTAAATACTATTGTACCAACATTACGATTAAAAGTTTCTAAAATAAGTTATTCTCATTCTAACTACATATACTTTGTTACTACAGAAATTTCAATTGTTTTCAATGATGTTTTTAATTATCATTAATTTCATTAACTTTTCGCAAATACACACATGATTATAAATATTTAATATATCATGCAAATTGCAAAAACATATATTTAAGAAATTTGAACGATTGTTCGACTTCGTTATCGAATGCAAATACTGTCCTAGTTCCAAATATCTGTTAGATTAGCAACTACTTACATTCGTTACAAAACGAACAAATTTACCATTTATTCATCGTACCAATGTTGTAAATAAAGGGGTGAATTGGATGTATTAGTTAATTACACATATGATAGACAAAAACAAGAATTTTCTTAGAACCGTTTAATCATAATTGCTATACGAATTATGTATTCAATACTATAACTCGGTTCATTGACTTTATTTTTGTTAAATATTCGTACTGCTCATATCGAAAACAGTTTAAAAAATTAGAATCAATAATTGTAATATTCAATCCGTGATCATCGAATACGCGTAAAAGTTCAATTATCGCGTAAAATGGAGTATCAAAATCGATTGTGTATGAAAAAATACTTAATTTATACAATGGATTTGATACGGTTTAGTATACATTAAATGAATATCGGCCAACAGCATATTTCTTATGTGAACGAATTTTTTGTTTAAACATGTGATATTTTTTCTTGACGTTCTTTCAAGCTGTATATATAAATGATGATGTTCTGGATTGTTTCTCTGATAGCAATTATTTTGCATTTCAGTTCTGCACAAACTAGTATGTATTTCATACAGCAGAAATATGTAACTCTATAAGAACTCTGTAAGAAATATTTCTAATTTAAATTTCTTGTTTTCATAGAACCTGAATCACAAGGTTATTGTGCACCATACAATGGTAAGATTTGTAAGAAATATTTAACTGGAATTGGAAAAGTATGGTTCAATGATTCCAATGATAATCCTGGAGGATGGTTGAATGAACGTATCACAACTAATTTATGGGAGGAATTAATACAACGACTTGTTGAACCATGTCGTTCAGCTGCAGAGGTAATTAATTAATGATATATTAAATTAATAAAGATATAAAGGTATAAAGAGGTATGAAAAGAATATTTAATCATTTTAGAAAATGCTATGTATGTACGCTTTTCCACAATGTCACAACTCAGTTGGTCTACCATTATGTTATGAAGACTGCATGGCGGTACGTCATCAATTCTGTTTCAATGACTGGGCAATGATAGAGGATAACAAACAGAGAGATATTTATATCAGATCAAGAGGACATTTCACATTACCAGATTGTGAATCACTGCCAAAAGTAGTTAAAGGAAACACGACCTGTTCTCATATTCATTTGACTGATATGAATGAAGAACTTGTTACATGTAAAGCAAACTTAAAGTGTTTTCAGAAGCTATTAAATATCTGTATCTTTAACGTTTTAATCATATCTTATTTCAGATGATTGTGTTGAGGGCAATGGTAGGTTTTACATGGGCAAAGTAAATAAAACAAGATTAGGTTTGGATTGTCAGTCATGGAATGCACAAGTGCCACATAGTCATGATAGACCACCAGATGTCTTCCCTCAAATTCGTTATGGAGAGAATTATTGCAGAAATGCAGGTGGAGAAGAACCAATGCCATGGTGTTTTACTATGGATCCTCATATAAGATGGCAACATTGTGATATTCCTATGTGTGGTATGCATTTAATATTTTATACAATGTAATAAGATATAAGTAATTGAATGCATCTTTTTTCAATCCTTAACCCTTTCACGCTCAATGCCATATATACACAACATTATACTTTGACAAATTATTCACTAACTAAATATACAGATATATATTTGTTCTTATGTTAGTGCATTATATCTTGTTTACAAAAATATTAAAAAACATGAGTTTCTACTTTTTACTATTAAAAGTTTCTACTAATAATAATTAATAAAAAGAATTTTTCCTACAGCCCAAAAAACATTTGATCCTAAAAAGGTTAATGCAGATAATGTAACAAGTAAAGTTTTGGAAATTGATCCTAAAGATCTAGTAATGGACACATTATTTACTCCAAAGTTTATATTGATATTATCTTCATTAGTATTTGTAATTATAGCTGGAAGTTTATTATCCATTATTTTAAGTCATAGACTTCATAAAAGACATCAAGGATATAACCCTACAGATAATCAGGTATATTAAAAATGATTAACTTCTATTGACTGTAAAACTAAATTAACATAATCTGAAAATGTAATGCCCAGAAAAATATTGCTGAGTCTGGTGCAAAATCATTGCAATATCTATAACCAAAACAATAATAATGTATATGTATATTTTATGTTACATTTATATATAATTTCCAGTATGTCGGTATTGATTTAGATAAATTACCGAGCAACGATGCATACCACAAAACGACTGCACAACTTAATCCGAAATTGGAGAAACTCGAATTTCCAAGAAATAATATCATTTACGTTCGAGATTTAGGACAAGGCGCTTTTGGTAGAGTATTCCAAGCAAAAGCGCCTGGTCTCGTTCCCGGTGAAGAATTCACCAATGTTGCTGTAAAGATGTTAAAAGAAGAAGCGTCGGATGATCTTCTCAAGGATTTTGAACGAGAAGCATGTCTTCTCGCCGAATTTGATCACCCAAATATCGTCAAATTATTAGGTGTATGCGCATTAGGTCGACCAATGTGTCTCCTTTTCGAGTACATGGGTCGTGGTGATTTGAATGAATTTCTACGATCTTGCTCGCCAGGAAATTATATCATCCGAAGCCTAGAAAAGGACGAACATTTTACAGATTCTCGTCTATCACACATGGATTTGATTAATATTGCGCTTCAAGTAGCATCCGGAATGGTGTACTTGTCGGATCGAAAATTCGTTCATCGAGATCTTGCAACACGAAATTGTTTGATCAATGACCAAATGATCGTAAAGATAGCAGATTTCGGCTTGTCGCAAAAAATCTATTTACAAGATTATTACAAAGGTGATGAACAAGATGCTATTCCAGTTAGATGGATGCCTTTAGAAAGTATATTGTACAATAAGTATACTGTCGAGTCTGATGTGTGGGCGTTCGCGGTGTGCTTATGGGAAATATTTAGTTTTGCGCTTCAGCCTTATTACGGAATGACGCACGAAGAAGTTGTAAAATACATTAAAGAGGGAAACGTACTCCAATGCCCTGAAAATACTCCACCTGCTGTATACGATCTAATGAAGCTCTGTTGGAACAGGAGACCATCGGATAGACCTACTTTCAGAACAATTTATAACACCCTTGATACTATAAAATACAATCTGGAAGCAGAAAATAAGTCGGACAGTGTACCATTGCGTATTCACGTTTGAGCCTGATAATAATTTGTCTCTGAAGGGAATTCAATAATTCATATAATTATGAAGTAAGTGATATTTATGGAAAGGTAAAAGTAAGTAAGTGGTAAATTATACTACATGTTACACACAACTGCCTTTGTTATGTTTGTTATGTAGCCTTATTAAATTAATTGATCAAAATATTTATGAAAAATGTGTTAATAGTAACACGTATTGGCTACTATTATGTTTACAAGAATGATTGCACAAATGCATTAAGTTAAATCAGAAAAATATTTTTATTTGATTTATATCCAATTCTTGTAAATATACATATACACTATTAAATCAATTGTTTTTTACAAAATGAAAAATTTTAAATTTTGCTCGATCATGTTTACAAAGTTTACTAAACGTAAATGCTGTTTAAAATAATTGTCATAATACTTTTTTAGATTATAAAGCTGCTAACAATTTATTTATTACTAATTTATTTAAACTTATATCGAAACTAAAGAATTGAAGACTGGTATGTACGAAGAACACATATATGTAATCAAGATACTGTATGAGTGTTTCAAAATAATTTTCCACACATACAAATTTCAATCTTCAATTTGCGTTCTGCCTATTGTGATTTCACGCATTCCGTCAACGAATTTTACAATAATATAACATATTTCTAACTGCCATTAAAAGATGAAATATACATAACAGTCCAATCTAATGCTAAGAATAAGACACAACAATACAAAGATTTCAGTGGTAGTACTACCATTATAGAATATTTATTATATAAGTAATCAGAATCCAAAACTCAATGTGTTTTTTCGAAGTAAATAATAGATTAATTTGTGTGTTGCTATTAATATTAACTTGTTTCTATTTACAAAAAGTTAGAAATATGCTTATAAAAAGATACGGTATTGCTGTTAACTCTTCTTAAAAGATTTCATAAAATTTTCTTATACAAATATAAGAATGATGCTTAAAATGTTTGTTTAATATTCTACCAAAAGAAAACTTAGTTTTAAGTGATAAAGGTTCAATGATTATATTGTAAGAATAGTGGATTTTTTGCATTATATTTCATTTTGACATAATTATGAACATACAAATTTATATAATTATTTGTATAAATTTTTAATGCTTGTTATTTCTATGATTAAAAATGTAGAGATTGATGATACATTTTTTAACTAACATAATTTTTATACTATCTGTGAATATAAAGATACTTTTATCTTTTCCTCTATTTCTTCTTGGTACATTTTTATGAGGAATTGAAGAAGAATGTACTAGTTGACCTGATGATTATGGCTATATGCATACATATTTATATGTGTAATTGTATGTACTAGATATATTTGCAATGCTTTTTTTTTACTTCTTCAGATCAAAAATATCTTTAGAGACATACATTATGTTATAGAAAACAGACGAACTTTCCTATATATAAATATATATACAGCAAATAGAAAAATAATAATGTTTTGCTAAAGCCTAAGACAGATAATACTGAATTTATATAACTATGTGAACAATTTGGCTATAAAAAAATGGGTTTATATTTAGCAACGTTATATGTAAACTGTCCTTAATTGTTAGATGTTAGATCGTTGCTGTACCAAAAAACATAGCCTATTTAATGTACGAAAAATAATATCATTAAAAGCTATTATGACAAATGTTATAGTAAGAAGATAAAAAACATTAAATGAGTGTATACTGTGCAACTGTTATACATAAGATTTGAAAGTAAATCATTACTATGGTGTAAACGGTATTTAAATGAATGTTTTACTCATAACAAGATTATTTCAATATATTATTAAACGCAAAAAGTTGTCATAAATGGAGTAAAACTTAGATCAAACTTTTTTAACAATTGCACTTTACTTTTATTTCAACTTTTTTTGATATAATTTAATTTTTTTCAACTAATATTAGAGCTATCTAGTGCTATTGTTTATCAATGTAGTTGCATTCCAATAGATGTGTCACTTATCAGTATTTTCACAAAGATCTGTATGTATATGTTGCAAAGAACATATTCATTTGTGAATGTTCTATCCTATGCTTAAGTACATAGATATGTAAACTAATGAATGTCATTGTCCAGTTGATTTCTCAAGGCAATTAATTAACTCATTTGGTTGAGCATTAACAAATATGATATACTATATGCAGAAAGTGTGAATGCAATGTTCAAATGCTCTTCCACAAATCTTTTTATATATGACTTTTATATTGTGAAGAAAAGACAAAAGAACTTTTACCAAGTCTGTGCTCTTACATCTGTGTATTTGTATTCTGTATAAGTAGAGTTGTACGTGATACAATATTACGATAATACGTACACAATACGTATTGTCTACGACCAAGAAACTTCTGGTATTATATACTTCGTTGAGTTCAGATGTGTTATTGACAATGGTAGACTCTATTCTGAATTTTATGTACAACAAACTAATCTAATCTGTAAAAACATAGAGATTCCTCGATACTCTATTTTAAACTTTTAATGAAATTCATACATGTGCAAAAAATAATCCAAAGTTGCATCTTATTTTATTGTAAAGAATCATGTTTAACTAAAGAGCTAGTAAAGATTGTGTGCTTTATACTGTGAATATCGAGGAATTATCAATGAAATACTACGAACATGTTGAAGAAGAACTGCTATGAAACTTTTACTGATGTACAACTTTTACAAGGAATAAACAACCAATTTCATATATTCCATAGCCTTTTTTTTTTCTTTATTTCCATGAAGAATACAACATCGGGATGACAAATTATAAAACCAAGTACATTGCTCCATAAATATATTTCCGCATGTTTTTCTCAATAAATTAATGTCAAATCATCATTATGTATATAAAAAGCAGATATTTATATTGTATTATACAGTTAACATTCTTAAAGCTACCTTACGCATGAAATATCTTATGTAGGCGATATAATAGTCATGTATATCTGCATTGCATATATGTATATCTAGTACACTATTATTTGAAAATAATCCATATGTTCTAATAAGATGTTTCGAAATCTATATGTTTTTCTCATGGAATAATGTTCATAAAATTAGGAACAATAATTTGTTGCTTTATAGAAGAACATAATATCTAATATTCCTTTTTTCAACTAGCTATGCAATAAAAAGAAATAACTTTTCTTATGATAAACTAAACATGTACACTATACAAATCAATTATAAAAATCTATAAAATACAACATATTGATAATATATTGTAACATCAAAGTACATTGTTATTAGATTTAGTTATTGTTTCAGTGATACGTCACCATAAAATTATATATCTATCAACTGCAACTGTGTAAAGTGATACTAAAATTAAAAACTAGAGAAGTAAGAATTATGGAATACTAAAAACAACTTTGGTTTATTCTTTGGTTTTTGACAAATGTTAATTCTTCATATGAAGTAACATGACGACTTCTACCCTTCTGATACAATTTAGTATTAAGATCTTAAGTTTAATTACAGTAAAAACCACATTTTTTAATTTTATAAACCTGGTTTCAGTTTATGCAAGATTACTTTTTAACTGTTGTAAATAAAAATTCTAGCATTTTAAATTTATTAATCTATCGAGAACGCGTAATGTTAAAAAATGTAGTTCAAAATAATTAAATAATGTATATATTTCAGTCCATATTACGTCGGGCAGCATTACATTATTACCTGTACTGCACTTTATATATCATAAGATCATCATTGACATTTTCATGTGCAACATCTGATCATTTTTACTGCTTATACTACAATATTTTATATTTTCAAAATAAACTAATTAAGAACCCAAATTTGGAAAATTTAAATTTAAAATACTGACATTTTAAGTCATTATAGCTACATTATTGCATGATAAAACTTATTTAATAATAAATACTCGAAAATGACAAAGGAATGTTCTTGGCAAAATAAAACTAGAAAATTATAAAAAGTGATATACTAATATAACGTCAATATAATGTTAAAATATACTGTTTATTATTTATCTAATTGCAGTATTTAGTATTTCGTCTTCGATTTGCTAAAATAAGTACCTCCATACTCTTGTAAATATGATCATTGACATTCTTCGCAATCAAAATGCGTCTTTTATATTCTGAAATTGTCTTACCGCTAGATCAACTGGTAGATCAAATTTATAACTTGTAAGACGATCAAGAGTATGAAATGCATCTTGAAAACCTGTTTGTAACAATAATATGTGAGTATTGCAACCAGATATATTGCAATTAAAATCTATGCTGTTAAAATTAATATTGCTTCTATATGAATATTTTAATTACCTGTCTTTACAACATAACTCCATGAGGTATAATGATTTTCAAGAAGATATTGACATTGCAAAATAAGTTTTAACCAAACGACAAGTTTGTTAGCACTATAATAAGAGAAACACAAATCTTAAATTCTTATTCGTCACAAGATGATTTGTAACAACATTTACTCACTTAAGGGATGCACATATAAATGCCTTAAAATGAGAATCGTAACTCCTTTTGTATGGATTATGTGATGCAATGATATTCCCAATTGTTGTTAATAAACTCTGAAAATTTTTTAATATTCTTAAAGGAACAAATTCGATTAAAAATGAGAGAAAATATTAGCAAATGTAAAATAGCTACCTGTTTAGAAGAAACAACTCTTCCACCTGCTAAATCAAGATTAAAACTTTGGGATAATTTTTGTGCCGGACTGGAATTGTAACGATGGCCGTTTTTAATTTCATAATACTTCAATACTAGCTCCCATGCATGCATTAAATTAGAAGCAGAAGAGTTTCTTTGAGGAAAACATCCCACAAATGGTACTACACTGTTAGAACGCGCATCAGACATTAAACCGTGTTGTATTAAATCACGTATGGAAGTTGCTAGATGCTTCCTTACAGCTGATGTTACTCTGGCATTGCAATGTGACATAGAATCTGAATCCGAAGCGTAATCGTTTTCATTAGCGATATCGTCATCTTCCGGGTGACGTTCAGTTTCGGCAATGGTCTCTATAACATGTTCAACTGCAAAATCTAATCTTGTTCTTAAATCACGCCAATTATGTACAGAACTTTTCTTAAAATTTCTTCGAACTCTTTCACTACCACATCCTAACTGAGACACTATGAACATATGCAACAGGGCTACAACTTTCTTAACAGTATTCAGAGTCTTTGTTCTACTTTCCTCCTCTGTTTTTCTGTTAAACGATTTTTTAGCATATGAAGTAGAACCAGCAGAACCACTGGTATGTACTGGACATGCACAGGTGCAAGCTAAAGTTTCTGTATTGACTTCTCCTTGAAGATAATTTATAAAACGCTCTAAATCCGCAATTTGTGTTTTTAATTGAGATACTAATTGCTCCTTCATTTTCAAAGGGCTAACAATCTGTAAATTATTTTTTAACTTATTTAATTTTAACTCATCTATCATTATTTCTTCAGTAATTTATCTTATATGAAATAATTTACCTGACTTATAGCATAATCTACTTGCCATCTTAAGTCATCAACTGGTAATTTACAAAGATCATCAACATTGAAATTTAACTTTTCTTTTAGATGGTCTGAAAAAATAATGAGATCAACCTAAATTTCAATCAGATAGATGTTTATCTTAATAGTAATCTTTGAAACTTACTGATTATAATACTCTGCCTCTCTAATATCATACTTTGTGGTAAATCTGCATTACCAGTTTCATAAGCATATTTTTCTAAGTCTTCTAACTGAGATTTTAGTTGACATATTAATTCTTTTTGTTTTGTTCTTTGTAATGCCATTTTAGATTCAACATCAACATCATTTATTACACCAGGTATCTGTTAAATAATATATACTAAAGTAGCTTACAATCTTTTCTTTTGTAATTATCATATTATACATATATCAATATTTAGGAATTAAATAAGGATTAAAACATATGGCACGAGATTAATAAATATATGTACTCTATGAATAGCTTACATACAATGATATTTATTTGTAATAAATAATATTTAAGATTAATAATGAAAGCGTATCACAGATTTATAAGCATGTTTATTTACAAACAAAGTCAATACAAACACAGATAAAATACATAAAAAAATATAAAAATAGAGGAAAGAAATAAATACAAGAAAAAATAAAAAAGATAATACAAATTAAAAGAATAAATAAGTTACAGATACATTAGATTTTTATGTAGCTTACGCTTTGCTTGCAGGACATTGGAGAAGTTGGTGTGATTGATCTACTATCAAGTGATAAGTTATTTGGTACATCTGGTATTCCTCTAAAAGCAAACTCTTCTAATTCTTTGAGCAATGTTTCTTTTTCATTTGCAGGTGCATCCACAATTTGTCTTAAACGAAATTGAACCTGTGGTAGTCATAGATAAATAGATATTAAAGATATTTATACTTTTTTATGTGAAATAAATTCATGAATTGTATGAACTGTATTTTTAAACCCATTTAATACCTGAGCAAAGTGGGTAGTCAATGCTATAAGAGATGAATTTAACATCTCCTGTTCTTCCTCAAGCACTTTTAGCCTCTCCATATCGTATGATAAGCTATTAAAATACATTAAAAAATGTTTATAAAATGAAATGTTTTCTTATTTAGAAAGCACTACTATCAACAGCACTTCTGTTGTATCCATCAAAGATTAAGTACTCACTTCTCCATGTTATCAACATATTTATATTCATCGGCAAAATCATTATCACCATCATTTGCTCCAACAGGCGCCCATCTCTCGCCTGATGGTCTATCACTTTCATCTGAATTTTCGATATCTTCATTCTCGCTACCCTTATATTCGCTAGAACTCATTTTCTTCTTGTTTACGATTCCGATTTCTTTCGAAAATCCTACCTTGCATTCGTAAATTTCTTTATGCCGATTATAGCTAATACGAATGAACGTGTTGTTAAGTGATGACTTTTTTTTTTATTTGTACATATTAAAAATTTGATTTTTCTTGTAACATTAGAACGTCTTGCATCTTCATCACGTTTAATCCATTAATTAACTTCTGCGCACGTGTACGAGTAGAAACGTCACTTGTCGCTGTCGATTTTGCGCCTGCTAAGGTGCATCCTCATGTTTGGGACTCGTTCATTTTACGATAAATACATCGCGTTACAATTAATTCGTGTCATACTGCGAATAATATTTAATAATGATTTGTCGCATCGAGTATGTTGTTTTCATCAAGCAACACGTTTATACCAATATATTTTTATACAATCTTCATTTCCTATGTTAGTCATGTAAAAATCTATCAACTATTGTTTCAGTAATATAGTAGATTAAACGTCGGGACATTATGAACTGTTACGAACATACCATTAGTTTCATCGAAGGTTTTTCAATAAATGATAAACTGGTATGCGTAAGCTTATTTGACTCTTACAAATGTGTCAAATTGTTGTACCTTCGAGAGGACGGTCTTTGTTGATTTATTGCATCGTGATTTGTTACTATTCTATTGACTTTATAAAAGAATAGAATATGTAGCAAATAAACAGTGAGATATATTCATGAAAGAAATCCTTAAAGAGAAGTATCGAATAACCTACATCTCTTGACATCTAACTAGTGTTGATCAGCGTATCGTTACATTTTGTGAATTATTCTCATCAGCTTGAGAAAAGAATTTACCGACAAGTGCATCGCGTATCGTAGTATGCGCGATGATGCGGCAAGAAATAACTTTGACGAAGCCGGCACGTAAAAAACCGAACATTGATGCATCGATAGCTGAATGATTTTCAAAAATACCATAGAACAAGAATTTTTAACGAGTCCTTGTTTTGTTCTCGGATCTATCCTTTACCATAAATACATCGATGATCTTTTAAAGAATCGTACTTGAAGTGTTATAGGTAATAAAAAATAGAAATCTTTTGATATTTTATGAATCTCCTTGATTATTATTAAAAAATATTACATACTTTTAATAAAAATTGCATATTTCAAGAAAACATTTGTTTATAGGCATACATGAAATGGGTAGTGCTTGGTGGCAGTGTACTGCATGTTTGAGAACACAAGAAGAAGATATCTGCGAGTTGCATTTGAATAATTGTAATCTTTATGATGTACCACCTGACGTGTTCATTTATGAAAGGACATTAGAGAAATTGTATCTTGATGCCAATAGGGTAAATATAAATATCAATTGATTTCTCACGCTGATCTAAGCTCTTTAGATTTAAGGATATTCTTCTATATTTTATTATAGATAAAGGATCTTCCAAGGCCACTGTTTCAGTGCCATGAATTACGTGTACTTTCTCTTAGTGATAATGAAGTCACAACATTACCACCCGCCATAGCATCATTAATTAACTTGGAATATTTAGACCTCAGTAAAAATAGTATGTGTATAAGAGTACTATGTATTCTTGGATTTTGCTTATGTCCAATGTATTTATAATTATTATATTTATTTTTCTTAGGTATTAAAGAGCTACCAGATAGTATAAAAGAGTGTAAAAATCTTCGTTCTATAGATATCAGTGTTAATCCATTTGAACGTTTCCCTGATGCTATTACACATATTGTTGGATTAAGAGAATTGTATATAAATGATGCATATATAGAATATTTACCAGCAAATTTTGGAAGACTTTCAGCTTTGAAAACATTAGAACTTAGAGAAAATAACTTGATGACATTACCAAAGAGTATGAGCCGTTTAATAAATTTGCAAAGACTTGATATTGGTAATAATGATTTCACTGAATTGGTATGTTTATATTTGCCATGATTACTATTTATTAGCCAACATATATTAATGTCAATTTTATTCTTTTAGCCTGAAGTTGTTGGGGATCTTATCAATCTCACTGAATTGTGGATAGATGGTAATGATATTAGACGTGTACCACTCAACATTAATCAGCTTTACCGTTTAAATCACTTTGACTGTACAATGAATGCAATTCATATTATACCATCAGAAGTAGAAGGATGGAGAGATATTTCGATTATGCATCTTTCATCAAATGAAATTTATCAGTTACCAGATTCCCTTTGTTATCTACGTACAATTGTGACTCTTAAAGTTGATGACAATCAATTGAATGCACTGCCAAATGACATTGGACAAATGTCAAGCTTAGAGGAGCTTATAGTTACTAAGAACTTCCTTGAATATTTGCCATCATCAATAGGACTTTTGCGAAAATTACATTGTTTAAATGTAGACAATAATTACTTGAGGTGCCTTCCACCAGAGATTGGAAGTTGCACAGCATTATCGTTGCTATCATTGAGGTCAAACAATCTAACTCGAGTCCCACCTGAATTGGGACATCTATCCTCTTTAAAAGTACTCAATCTTGTAAACAATTGCATCAAATTTTTGCCTGTTTCTATGTTGAATTTGAGTAATTTGAAAGCATTATGGCTGAGCGACAATCAAAGTCAACCATTAGTGCCATTGCAACAGGAATTCAATTGTGAAGAGGACATGATGGTGTTAAGTTGCTTTATGCTCCCACAAAAACCACGGCAAGAACTTGAACGTAAGTATTTATATTTGTTTAATAATATACGCACATCTAATAAAATTTCGACCATTGTATAGTAGTACATAATTATAATTTTTAAAATAATATCTATAAAATGGTACATTATTGCTGCTAGTGGATAATGAGGAAGAAGATGAAGAATGAAATGGTAAAGTATTTGCGAATAAATCCACTAGTATATGTTAATATTGT
Organism: Bombus breviceps; assembly: GCA_014825925.1. Lineage (NCBI taxonomy): Eukaryota > Metazoa > Arthropoda > Insecta > Hymenoptera > Apidae > Bombus > Bombus breviceps. The sequence continues at coordinate 11,875,579 of CM026189.1, forward strand.
TTTCATTTAAACATATTTTGTAACTTTTAGCATAATTAAATGTATAATTTATAATTCTGTGTCTTTTGCATACAGAAGTAACACCAGCTGTAGGATTAATTTCAAGTTCGATTGTTGGTACTGGAAAAAGAATATGTTTTGCTGCTGAGGTAGAATCTGAAATCCCTAGACAACTTCATCGAGCACCGACTCCCTACCCTAAAGAGCTGCGCAACCTTGCTAGGCATGCCCGAAATTTGCATCATCAATCAGCGCATGATCAAAGAGTAAGTAGAATTAGAGACACGCTTATCCTCAATTTCCATTCATCATTTTTTTTATTAATTTGACAATAAAAATTTTAAATCAATATGATACAGAAGTAGCACCGAAGAAAATAGAATCTTCAAATATTATCAATATTTTCGTTATATCTATTTGTATGCATTTTTGCATAATCAATATCTGAATTACAAGAAAATTGGCAATTGAAACTTGCAGATGCATTTAGAACAGGAGACTATGATCAAAGAAGCTATTATTGCTACAACTACTCTGGACCTTACCTCAAAATCTGGGACCTGTCTTTCACAAAGTTTATTTAATAAGGTATTCATTAGAGAATTATGAAAGAAAGACAATTTATATGATTCCAGAGTATTTATCAGTGATATTAATAATATCAAAAATTAAAATATATAATAAAAAACAAGTGAAATTGTGAAATCAATTTACAAAAAATGTAATTTCAATTTGAACAAAAGTTAAACTAGTATAAAGTGGGATTGGATAGGGACAATATTAAGTCTTCCATGGGTAAAAAATTAAATCAACTAATTAAAGATTTTTTCTGTAGGATTCACACTCATCATTATCACCAATTGAACATTATACATCAAAGGCATGCAAGAATAATAGTTCTACGGATATTGGAACAGAGCAATCTGTTTCAGAAGAATCTTCCGATGAAGCAAACAAGACCGTACTTGCAAAAGAAAAAAGTCCGGATATCCGAGAAGCAAAATATATTCGTAATCCCACGTCTGAGTATCTTTCCAAAACTCCAACAGTAGCAGATTATGTAAATTCTACTTGGAAACCGGATGAGTACTCGAAGGCAAACACAGCAAAAATTGTTGAATCAGATAAATTTATTGAACCCTATAAGACTATGCCTATTGCCGCGAACAACAAAAATACCAATCATGTTCAAGTGTCGAAAGTAAATGAAGTTCCACCCGTCCCGCCACCGTACCATATTGCAGCCGCATTTTCAAAAAAGGCGGCACTTTTTCAGCAATTGAATCAATGTAAGTCATTTCTTGTAATCATTTCTAAAATGATAACACACGCGCGCGCGCGCGCGCACACACACACACACACACACGCACACACAAAATACGAATTTTATATTCTGTCACATTATAGCAGCTCCATTAGACTCGTCGACGATGGCTCCTCCACCAATTGATATGAACATATCAAATTCGAAAATATCGCAGGGAACAGAAATACAAAATTATGATGGAGAATCATTTAAAGTTGAAGAGCATTTGTACAATGACAAATTTGCGTTGAATAATACAGATATGACAAACACCTCAAGTAATGATGGAAATATAAACTCTTTTAGTGGCACCGATCAACACACGTTAACGGATTCTATCGATCCGACAGTACAATCATTAGAAGGAGATCGATCGTTAAAACCAAGTAGAATTCCTATTTTAAAGACGAAACATTTGGAAAGTATGAATTCTATTTCAAATAGCGATCTATCGAACAAATGTACAAATTCTTCTGTTGAAGACTATGGAGCTTCAAAAATATTGAACGCATCGTGTATACCAACATCTCCTATAACTGGGAAAAAATATCGAAGTCCGCTATCTATGCAACCTAAAGTTTCGGATCGACCAAAAAAGATAATAAACGGATCTGTTTCAAATAATAATACTTCCTGTGATAATTTATCCATAAATGCAATAAACTCAAGTCTAGTTACAAATTCAAATATGGAAGGAATTTCAAAAACTTCATCTATCGAAACGACGAATACGAACAGTTCTATCAACATAAAAAATGAAACTAGCTCTGGTCGAAGTACACCAACTCTAGTGAATAATAAATCTTTAAATGAGGTGACCAATTCTAACATTGAAAATTATAAAGTTGCTGGACTGAATGAGTCATTACATTCAGAAAGAAAACCAAGATTTAAATGGATGTTCGGGCCGCACAAAAATGCTAACGTAGTATGTTTCATTTTTTTTTCCTTTTTCTTCTTTTTTTTTAAACATAATGTCTTTATGTATATTTTACTATTCATAATTATTGCCTTTACAGTTGCCTGTTCAAGTGAAAAAAAATCCAGGTCTTGGTTTCAGCATTGCCGGTGGAGTGGCAGGCGCAGAAACCGTAAATATTCTAAATTTAAAACAGACGCAATAAGAGTTTCTATCATCATTATCATTTTAATCATCAGTTTTACTTATCCTAGGGAATAATTGTGACTAAAGTGAATCCAGATGGTCCAGCACAAGGTACTCTTCGACCAGGAGATAAGATCTTAGAAGTCGATGGTATAGATTTCACTAAATCTGATCATAACAATGCTGTCGCTGTCCTTCGAGCAACTGGAGCAGTAGTATCTATGATGATTAGTCGTCATCAATGACATCCAGTTAGAAAACGCAATGATATCTTCTTTTTATTTTCTGTAACTAGTGATCAGTTTATACACATCAAACTGAATATACTTCACGTAAGTTTTTTTAGTGTATATATTTCTTTAACTAATATTAGTATATACCAATATACTTATAAACACATAAAAGAAATGGAAGTTCCATTTTGTTTCTCCTGAACGCTTGTTTTCATGGTAGTAGATCATATTCCCTTTGATACTGTCAAGCAATTGAATGACTGAAACAGCGTTACCAAAGGTGGGAGTGATGGTATTTATTTGAGGAAAATATTTCTGGCTTCCAGTGGTCATGACTTGTGAACTAAGCTTTTTAAAAACAGAAATAATAACGATTTCGAGGAAGAATTCTATTCTTAGGTTATACCATAGATTAGAAACGTGTTCCCTTGCACAATTTATGATGTAGCAAAGAGTTTGAAATGTGATGTATAAAAAAACTATTTTTAAAAAAAATTTCTTCATGGGCCAATCCACAGCTTACTCATATTATTTGGTTACATAAGTAGGTAAAATAGGAACTATTTAGTGAACAAATCATCTTCTGATACTTATCAAGTTTCTTCCCGAATTTCTATCTCCGAAAGAATGCATATATTTGTGTTGTTTTATGACGTTGATTATATTTGTGTCAACTCACTTGTTCTCTTTGCAGAGAGCTGACAATGTGCCAGAAACAAAATACTATTTATTACTCATATATATTTAAAAAAATATTATATGAAAATGAATATATATTATGCATATATATTATATACAAACATTATCTCTGTCAACTAGGCGAGATTCTTACAGACACTTCTTTTGTGAGATATCATGTGAAGTACATATTTTGTATATGTAGAAAAATGATTTTTCTACAAATTTATCCTAATGCATAGACTTTAAAAGCACAAAGAGTTCCATAATTAACTTGCTTGTATTATTTACAATTCGTATTTAAAAAATGATACACTTTAATTTGAAAATTGAAAAACATATCTGTGAGAATCTTATTAATGTAAAGAAAAAAGGAATGTTCTTCTATGTGCCGTAATTTTATTGGTTATGTTTTTAATAGTTTTGTTACTATTGGTTTTGATTCTTTTTCTTCTTTCATCCTTTTTGAATAAAAAGATACTCATCAGAAATATAAATTTACATTTTTCAAACAATTTTATATATTTTTGCTTGCCATTGTTTTTGATAAGTTTGTTTTATTAGATACTAGCAATTCTCTTATCATAAAGTCAGCTGTTAAGTGTTTGATAAAATGAGATCTTTATTGTTATGGTTGTGAATTATTATATTTCATTCATTCTATGTAAAGGAACAAATGTATGTACCTTGTAGGAACTGTTTTCGAACAACAGTTATTAATATGGCATAATAATGCCAAATCATAAGATAAAACACTACTTTTCTATGTTAGTGAAGTTATATTAAAGGAAAAAAAAAAGAAAGTTATTCATTTAAATGGAGTAGAGCTGTGAGATAAATGTTTAGAAAGGTTGTATGGTGATGTATAGCACAAGTGAACTATTCATGTCAAGTTATGAGTTGTAATATAGTATACTATTTGTATCCCAGAACTTTTATAACAAGATAACAATATTGCACTTCACTTTACCTCGCATATACAAAACAATTACTATGCACATTCTCTTTATTTATACATTTTTTTACATTTGAATTAGTTTCATTAATTATAAGGACATTTAGAAGAAATGGTTTATGCATTTTTATAGATATGTTTAAGTAAATATGTATTGTTTGATTTTATTGCTTTCTATATTTTTTTTATGTTTTTCAAAGTCGATACAAAATATTTTTTGATATTCATTTTTGTAGTAATTTTTTAAATAACTCGCTTAAAACGATATTACAGTTATATGGAAGCTATACAGTGGAAAACTATACATACATGCGCTTGTGTATGTTCAGCATAATTTCAAATATATGTCGGAGATGAAAGGACATCGGTGCCTTTCTTTTGAAACGTTTCAGACTTCCTAATTCAGACTTCACAACTAAGCAATAAACTAAGAAATAGTTGTATGGGTACCTAAGGTTTACGACGATGGGCTTGGGCTCAAGGTGACATAATGAGTCGCCGAACGTACTTGCGGTCACGGGAGGGACGTGTAATAACAGTGGTATGAAGTAATTGTGCAGCCCTCCTTAGAAACAATGATTGACCCGAGAGGTGGGAAAAGAACTATATAAGGGCAGTTCCATTCGGACTAGGGGTCAGTGAGCTAGTCGCCGAACGAATTGCTGATCGAGTTGCGTGTACGGATCGTGTATGATATCGGATTTGTCTCCCGTGGCCGTGGATTCGTTATCGAACCTAAATTCATCGTCATCGACATCTCTTTTGTCCAATTGCCGTCTTTACCGGTAACCTCTTGCAATCATCACACCGGTACCAATAACGATCAGCTAAAGTACATAATCACGATGGTCAGTCCGAGTAAAGATTCGTCAAACGTCCCAAAATTCCAATCTCTTATAATTCCGACATATATATGAATTGTTCTCTTCTATAATTATCAGTGCTTTGAATATCTCAATACATTATTTGAAACTATAATGAAGCATAGAACTTTCAGAATCAAGAATTATAACAAAAAATGTTATATTTACAGAAAGATTTGTTTCGCGAAATACCGGTGATACTTATTCACTGAATAAGAAATACATCTTCTATGGGAAATACGTAGAATTTTGATATATTTTAGAAGTAAACTGACAAAAAGAGCAGATTATTTTTGATTTAGGTATTTTGTGAAAGTAATTTTAGATGACTATATACCCAATTCTCAGTAAAAATTATATATGTTTTGATTATTTTTTATGAGTACATGTAGTTCTATAATATATGTAGGTATACATAAAAGCAGCTTGATATTTAAATTTTTGAACTAACTATATTATCAATAATAATCTGCATACCTAGTCATATTGGAAAGTAAGAAGTATAATCAAAGGTGGATTATATTTTCGCCTGATAATACTTGTATTTTTATTAATATTTTGTGTATTTTTTTAACATCAATTTTATGTATAAGATTTATAATAGAAAAGAATGCTTATTTATTGTATGCTTTATGTTTCAATAAATATTCTATTTGTTTATACATAACAAATGTACAAACTGGATTTTGCATATGTATTAATACTTTTTTAGCAAGACGTAACATCTCTTTTTAAATATTACTTTATGCTCAAATACTCAATTAATGTCTTCTGCAGCATAAATTGAAATTTTGATTGTCAAAAAAAATTTTGGACCATGAAATGCATATACAATCTTTTCTACTACTCTAACTACTAAACAGACTGACTACTTTTTGAGCAAATATTTAAGTGGCATTTAATGGAATGTATTGATTGTATGGAAAATGTGTGATTAAAAATGCGATACATGAAACTGTATATATAAAAAATTAAAAATATATAAGTGTACAAGTGGTTGTATTCATTATTTAGATCTTCATTGCAATCAATATTTTATTCGATATTAGTTTTTAATAATTTCTTCATTTTACAAGATTAATCAATGCTTTCAATAATTTGATAGAATAATATCCCAATCGAGTCAAAGAAAAAAGTTATTAAAAAGACAACATTAATTAGTACAACCACTTCCTTGACATATTTTTTTGGAATATCTGTTCAAACAATTTGTATGACAATGTATGATAGATTAAATGTACAAGAAATGCTCACAGTGGTTTAACTGGTCATCATATAATGATTACCATACAGTTGTATGAAACTTTGAATTTGTTAGAAAAAGATATTTTACCTTTCTTAAAAAGTCCTAGTTGGTTGTGCAGCAATAAATAAATTAATATTTACGTACAAAATGTTTAAAAATTTCACTACACTCTACATATCAATCCTTATCGATAATATTCAAGTATGGTATAAAGTTTTTTAATTATTCGTCTTATTACGTATAAAAAATTCCCATAAAAAACATCCTTACTTCAAAATACATTTTTATGGTCCCATCAATAAAAATATAGGATTTTCAATGTAATGTTTCCAGAGATTTGAATACTTAGCCATTGTGACGCCATCCACTATTCGATGATCGGCAGCCCAGTTAATGAAAATTATGTTTGCGGCTCCTACGTTTCCTTTATCGTCGAAGCGTGGTAATTTCTGCACTCTTCCAAACGCGCCGATCACAATTTGTGGAGGAAGAATCACCGGTTTTGTATATGTACCGCCCACCTGTCAATGACAATTGAATCTGTTTTAAATTGCATCTATGTCATATGATCAACAAATGGATAATGAGTCTTAAATCTTTTGTTTGAAATTTGTTACATAAACTACTCAGAAGTCAAATTTAAATTTAAATTGAATTCTTTCGATCTAAAATAGTTTTGTAATTCAGTTAGATCATTTAATAATCGATATGTTTCAATTCATTACTAATTTAACAGCATTTGGAAATAATTTTTGTACTTACAACACCTATGTTTGACAGTGAAAACGTTGTATTCGATAAATCGTTCGGCGGGATTGAGGATTTTTTTCCAAGTTCTTGAAGACGGTTTAATTGCTTCGCGATCTCTATAATATCTAAATCCTGAACATTTTTAATATTCGGTACAATTAAGCCCTCAGGTGTATCCATAGCAATGCCGATGTTATGCCTCTTTTGAATACGTAACGTTTGATTTTCTTCATCAAGCCAGGCGTTTAGCTGTGGCACCTTCTCTAATGCTCTAGATGCAGCTTTTATGAAAAACGGCATCAAGCTTAAAGAAATGCCTTGCTCTTTCACCGAATCCTTCACTTCGTTTCGGTAGTCCATCAGTCTGTTAACGTTACACTCATCGCTGTACACAAAGTGTGGTATACTCTGTAAACATGTGTTGGTTTCGTAAATTTTTCGCAGCGGACTCGTTTAATTACATGTTTATTTTTGGACGTTTATTTGGGACGTGGAATTAACGATGTTAGCACATAGGAGACCGTGTACATGTCATATTTGAACATGAAAGATAAGAGGTTGGGTGATGAGACGATTAAAATGGCCGTATTTTCCGGTTTGAACGGTGTTTCGTCTGTCAACGTTGACAGGAAATTCGGGCCGAGTAGATGCTCGTATTCGATCGATCGCTATCAATCATGTGTGTCAACGTCATTTTTAGACGACGCACTTCTGTTGTCGGTATCGTCGTGATTCGCGCATTTCAACTACAGACACAGTACATTGAAATTTTTCTGGGCAACGAGACTCGTGCGCTTGTTACTATTATTAAATAAAAAATGTATCTTCTCTTTTCTTGTTATCTATGAAAAGGTTGCCAGGTTATTTAATCCGCAAACCAATTATCGATTAACTGGCCGTTTATTTAGTTACTGCAACCACGTGGACACGCGATAGACAAGATTTTGCTAATCTTGCAATTTATGACTGGTGTGCGTTTTAACCTAAACTGCGCTTATTAATTTCGCAGTCTTAATGCATTCGTTACGGCATTACTTGAACTTCTTTTCATTTTCGCAGAAAATTCATTTTTAATAATAACATCCGTACAACTTAAGATAGATAATCTATGTTTTTAGCTTTGTTTTTTGTGCAGATTTCGCCGAAATAAGGTTGAAAATAAACTCGATTAAAATAATAATAAAATATAATATCATTCAATATAAAAGAAAAAAAGCAAAATATATATCTTCGAAATTTCTGTTTGTGTGATATTTTCTCGAAACGATAGAGAAATCCAGCTTACCAGAGACTGCGTCATCGTTTTCCACATATGTTTGGTATAGCCTTTTATCGGTATCACCGTTTCCGCCGTTCGTTTTTCTTCGACCTTTTTTCTCTCGGAGCTAGTAGACATTTTTTCCAAATGAGTCAGTATATCCTCTTTAAGTATTCGATTACCTTTGCCCGTAGGAATGACGTCCTTTAGCTTAATATGATTCTCCGTAGCTATTCTTCTGACCGCAGGAGTTGCTAGCGCCTTTTCTAACCCATATTTTACTGCGCAGTCTTCCTCGTCGCCTTTAACGCTCTGCTTGTTATCGGTTTTTATAGCTTGTTGTTGCGGATGCTGTTTGTCAGAGATCATCGTCTTAACTTCCATGTTCCCATTATCACCATCTAGTTCGATGTCCAGCAATGAATCTCCTATCAGAGCTACGTCGTCCACCTTGTAGTGCAAGGCTTTAATTAATCCGTCGTAACGGCTAGTAATCGTCACAGATGCTTTGTCGCTTTGAACCTCACAAATGTTATCGAATTGAGACACCCGGTCGCCTGGTTTCACGAACCTATGCATCCGAATGTATCAAGTCAGAATTTAATTATCTTTACGGTACATTAGATCGAAACGCAGTGTTATCGACTGACATGTATTATGTATATATGTATGTTAGGATTAGTTTATGTATTCTCATGTGAATGCAATTTTTCCATTTTTTTTTTTTCAATAATATACTTCATATATATAGTATATTTTGTAATATATTATTAAAAGATAATCTGATGACAGTGGAGGGGGAAAATTATCGGCAATTGTGAAAGCTTCGTGTGTATGATGGTTAACGGCAAATTCTTTGTTTTGCTCACCACTCTTTTATCGTGACGTCTCGAATTCCTTCTCCGATATCCGATAGTTTGAAGGGGACGACGGTCCCGCAGCGAAAGCAGCTTACGGAGAAGAATCGACATTTTTGATCGCGTACATTTCTACCCTAAATAAACATAGATTTCTCTTTGTATACTCGTCAGCAATAACTTAGAAATCCTTGTTTTTGTCTGAACGATTTCGTCCATCCTTTATTTTAAATTTTATATTAGAAGTGTCGAGACGAGAAAATTGCATATCAAATTTTTGGATCGAAACATCGATTTTTGAGAAATATAACGTCATACTTTAAATTTTGAGCGATAAAATGGAAATTTATCGATACGTGATTAATTTAATTACGATTGTACAATCAATTAGTGCAATGTATCGATAGCCATTTTTAATTTGTTTTGACTTTTGTGAAAGTATCCGATATAATAATATACGTACATGCAAATTGTGCAATTAATTGCAAAAGTATAATGTAAAAAAGTGTGAAATTCGAACGCCTGGAACGGCTACATGGCCTTCGTCATCTTTGGTTGTGGGAAGAGAAAGCGTCAACGCTTGAGGGTGCCATAAATTAAGCCTTCCCTTTGTGCGGTGCCTTGGGCTAACGGACCCCAACGTTTTGCGACTGGGATGCCTAATATACACGGGCGAACGAAATCGACTATTTAGCACGTTTCCTACCATCCTGAATAAACACAGCATCTCGGATAAATCGAGATGCGTTTATATGAATGATAGATTATATTCTCTTGAAATTCGCTTACAATAATATCTTACGAGTCTTTTTTGAAAAATTTTAATCGATGTTTGAATTGAATCGCTTAATATCCTGTGATAATATCTTCTCAAATTTAATCTTAATTCAGTTAAAAGAATAATGTAATCAGAAGAATGATGAGTGTGATTAGTGAATTGCACAATTTATCATATTTGTCGACATGATGATATATATGTCGGAGATGAAAGGACATCGGTGCCTTTCTTTTGAAACGTTTGGGAAAAACTCAATACCCTAATTCAGGCTTTACAACTAAGCAATAGACTAAGAAATAGTTATATGGGTACCTAAGGTTTATGACGATGGGCTTGGGCTCGAGGTAACATAATGAGTCACCGAACGTAGCTGCGGTCACAGGAGGGACGTGTAATAACAGAGGTATGAAATAATTGTGCAGCTCCCCTTAAAAACAAAGATTAACCCGAGAGGTGGGAAAAGGACTATATAAGGGCAGTTTCATTTGGACTATAGGTCAGTTAGTCGCTGAGCGAATTGCTGATTTAGTTGCCGAGTTTGTTAGTTACAGAGTTAGCTATCGAGTTAGTTATTGCGTGAATTATTGAGTTAGAGTTATTGAGAGAAGTACGACTTGTACGTTGAGTCACACCCGGATCGTGCATGACATCGGATTTGTCTCCCGTGGCCGTGGATTCGTTACCGAACATAAATTCATCGTCATCGACGTCTCGTTTGTCCGATTGCCATTTTTACCGGTAACCTCTTGTAATCATCACATCGGTACCAGTAACGATCAGCTAGGATACGTAATCACGATGATCAATTCGAGCGAAGATTCGTCAAACGCCCAAAATTCTATACCTTTAATCCGACATCAGAAGTGAGATCAGTGCCAATTATAACAGTGCAAGAGCTGACGACCATCGTGCGCAAGTTAATTCAGTTGCTTATACGAAAATCGTGTATGGAACCTAAAAATATTTCGCTACCGCGTTTTAACCCTGAAACCGCGGCCTCCGATTCCGCTGCATGGTGCGCAGCTGTCAATCTGATTATGGAGGAAAATTCTTTACAAAGCAGCGCCTGAGATGAAGCTATAATTTAAATAATAGCGTCGAACCAACTTCTACGTAGAGGTGGAGTCAACTGGTGGAACAAGTCATCTGGGTGAGTCGTTTCCATTTTATTCCGATTCTGGAGCCGAGTGTCTACTAATTAAAGAATCCGTGGTCTTGAGATTTTCTGGCAAGATTGATATGATAGTCAAGCGAGGAATAAGAAATATTTGTATTAGAGGTACATCTCAAATCTTGTCCATTGTATGCACTAATGGTTTTACATGGTAGAGAAATTCTCATGTACTTGCTGATAATTATTTAAAATATGATATCGTGATTGACCGTGAAATTCTAAGTCAAGTTTTAACGTAATATTACACAAAATAGCCTCGATATGTGTGAAACAAAGATAATTAACGTCTGTAAAGCTCGACGAGAACGTGTGATGTGATTCACATGCACCTTGGGGCCGACAGTATGGTAAATCTCAGCGAGAACATGGTACGAAGCTCTATGTGCTCGTGCGATCTAGAAAAATGAGATTCATTTGGGTACGAAATCGAGATTGGTTCATCATGCCGTTACGATCTGACTGATAATCCATAGGATACAACTGGCACTTTGAACACTAATCATAATGTTACTGATTTTTGTTTCTTTATTTGTGTTATTAAACATCCGATCAAAATTTTGTTGTTGAACTGGATCCTTGGCTTATTAGAATATTTAGTTAGATGATAAATAATATCAATAGCATTGAGTCTAATGTTGAGAAAACACAATATCTTAGATGCACCCGAGGACGGGTGATCGTCAGGATGGCCGTGTCGGAGATGAAAGGACATCGGTGCCTTTCTTTTGAAACGTTTGGGAAAAACCTAATACCCTAATTCAGACTTTACAACTATGCAATAGACTAAGAAATACTTATATGGGTACCTAAGGTTTATGACGATGGGCTTGGGTTTGAGGTGACATAATGAGTCGCCGAACGTAGCTGCGGTCACGGGAGGGACGTGTAATAACAGAGGTATGAAGTAATTGTGCAGCTCTCCTTAAAAACAAAGATTACCCCGAAAGATGGGAAAAGGAGCAGTTCCTATATAAGAGCAGTTCCATTTGGACTATGGGTCAGTTAGTCGCTAAGCGAATTACTGATTTAGTTGCTGATTGAGTTGCTGAGTTTGTTAGTTACGTAGTTAGCTATTGAGTTAGTTATTGCGTGAGTTATTGAGTTATTGAGTTATTGAGTTATTGAGTTATTGAGTTATTGAGTTATTGAGTTATTGAGTTATTGAGTTATTGAGTTATTGAGTTATTGAATTATTGAGTTATTGAGTTATTGAGACTTCTGTACGACTTGTACGTTGAGTCACACCCGGATCATGTATGACATCGGATTTGTCTCCCGTGACCGTAGATTCGTTACCGAACATAAATTCATCGTCATCGACATCTCGTTTGTCCGATTGCTGTCTTTACCGGTAACCTCTTGTAATCATCACATCGGTACCAATAACGATCAGCTAGAATACATAATCACGATGATCAATTCGAGTGAAGATTCGTCAAACGCCCAAAATTCTATTCCTTTAATCCGACATATATAAAAAAAACTATATCATGACGTATGTCAAGCATTTCAACATTATCCAATCCGTGTCTATTACAAATATTTGTAACAACCTAACCTCAATCAATTATTCATCGAAGCAATTGCTTTATTTGGCGGAAGAACATTGCCCAATCATTGTACGCATTCCATAGAAGCTGCCCAATCAAAACAATTCTTTTTTTAAATTTTTACGATTACGTAATTATAGGATAGTTTCTATTGGGTTAATTAGATTAAATACTAAATTCGATATTTGAGACGAAATCAAAATGCATAGAAACCAAACCGGAAGTCTCTTATAATTCCATATCAATTCCATTCCGTATTCGGGTACAAAACGCAGATGCTTTTACCAACTTTGATCAGACGCGTGTTAATTTCATTTATTGCGTCGCGGCTAAGTGTTTATTGCTTTAGTAGTCCTTTACCGTATAATTTGTCCGAAGACCGCAAAATGGAGTGTATCGTAAGTGGTGACGTTCCCTAGTAGAACATATATATTGGCTCTCTAAAGCTTGAACAATCCCAATATAAACGGCGCATAACAAGGTTGCTAACCAATCCTGCGTCATGCCGATTAAACACATCGGTCGATACGGTGTACGAAATATTTGCAGTTTCCCGTGTTCTCTAAATATATCCTCTGATTTGTTTAATGCATTCCATGTCGTACCGATTTACTGCGATTTGCCATCGGTCACATATTAAAGATACAAGCGATTATCCTTAGAACAGTTGTAAATGACTCATAGTATGATGAAAATGAAGAAATTCTAAAAGACTTAAAAATTCCAACAGTGTAGGAGGAGAACCGGAACTTTGCAAAAAGAGGTACGACAATAGAATTGCAGTGCATACGAATCAATTAACAACGAAAGTGTACGAAGGTTACACTAGTAGAAGACTAAAGAAGAAACATTCGTGTGACCTAATTCCAACATAGAACTATTAGTATCATTATTGTAATATATATGTATATGTCTACATATGTATATATACATGGATATATGTGTATATATACGTACATATATTGACAATTTGTAATGGCATCTCAATGGAGATGACCATTCAAGTGCCAGCAATCCCAACGGCTACGAATATGTTCATTATATTTATAAAATAAATCGTGTTCCATAATAGTTACAAAATTACAAAAACTATTATTATACAGAAAATCGGAATATACAGGGTGGTTGGTAACCGGTGGTACAAGCGGAAAGGGGGTGATTCTACGCGAAAAAAGAAGTCAAAAATATAGAATAACAATTTTTCGTTCGAGGCTTTGTTTTCGAGAAAATCGACTTTCAATTTTCGCTCGGTACGTCTCGCTATAAAGTGGATATTATCGCGGTTTAAGTTTGTTTTTGCCGCAACGGAAAATTAGGAATATATAATGAAATAATATGAAGTAATCGTAAAGTTTATTATTACAAAAATTGCTGAAAAAAAAACGAAAAATTTTTATTCTATATTTTCGACTTCTTCTTTCGCGTAGAATCACCCCCTTTCCGCTTGTACCACCAGTTACCAACCACCCTGTATAGTTATTCGAAAGTATTTAAACACTTCTAGAAATCACAGCAAACATAGATAGAAGACTGAAAAGGAAACACCCAACAGATCTCACAAAGGATATAACTTAATAAACACGATGATGGAACCCCGCTGAGGGTTACCATCCACATGCTATATTTTATTCGCTAAGTTAAAATATTTTACCAAATGTCCTACTGGACAAATTGTAAAATTTTAAAATAAAAATAAAAAAAAACTTCTAGAAATACTTTGTAAATGTAAATGTAACATTGTAATGAGACTCAACCATCGTGATTATATTGATAAAGTTAGAAACACATTTGGAAATATGAACGAAAGCTAAAAGATATTTAGCGTAAGTATATATTTCACAGAAATCGTAAAAGTATTTAAACAATCAATTATCGATTATATTAATAAGTGTTAAAATTTAGTAGGAGAATCTTTAATATCAATTATATATATTTATATATAATTAGAATATTTAGGATATTTAGGATATTTATATCAGAAGGTTGCATGTTCAGATCACGTCGAGGTCAGCCAATGTAGAGAATTTGTAGAGGATTGGTAGTTAGAATAACGGGAACTTGCTGTTGCAACCCGTCAAATATATTTAAATTAAATAAATAAATATAAATAATGTCGTTGAGACGCTCGTACAGTATATAAGTTGCAAAATAAGATCGCTAATAAATACTAGATAAATGCTCGGTAGATACTCGTAAATACCGCTCGATAACTCTAGATAACTCGTCGATAACTCGATAGATAACTCACTCGCTTGCGATCGTGTCGGTTTATTTATATTGGTCGGGGGAGAGTCGGAAAATTCAAATTCGTCTTTGTTCGACGGTTGCACGTAGCGGCGACATTGTTTTGCCCGGAGTTTATTTATTCTTACATTATGTGTATCCTAACGATCTTGATACTCCCAGGCAAAACAACAACATGATTTGAATTGTCCTCTAACTCATGTGCCTCTACATTTAATATGATTATTCACTATTCACGCAGTATACTAATTTTTAATGAAATATACAGTGACAAACAAAAATATTGACATAGCCTGGAGTTTCGTATAAAATTTTTTGTAAATCTGTAAAGTAAATCTTTAAAATATAACTGTCATCCATAAAGTTTAAGTATATTTAGAATCATAAATTAAAAAAATAATTTTAATATTAGATTAAAAGAAACAAAATAAAATACGCATAAAGGTAAAATACGCAAAACGTTTTTAGCGGAACAAAAGTATTGGTACACTTGAAAAATTTGTTACTATCTGTATTCTACCTAACCATTTTTAAAGTTACTAAAAATGTTTTGCAGAACAAGAAAAAGCGTAAATAATGGGAAGTAAAACAAAAGAAACAATAACTGCTGAAGGAGAGATTGTATAAAATTTATATAAGCAAGGAAAATCTTATTCCGAAATAGGAAAAATTATTAGCAAAAGACGTTTTATCGTAAGAAGTGTAATTTAAACAATATCTTGGCAAAAAAGGCCTAATAAATGCCACACCAAGCGACCGTCCTTACAAGGAGGCTTACAAATTAAGAAAACAGAAACATAGGCAATATAACAAAAAAGGAATTTAAAACTATATAAATAGCTTGGAAATAGTTGGAATAGTAAAAAACGAATCTAACACAGAAATACACACGAAAACAATTCGAAGAACACTAAAAATTGGTGAGTATGAATAAAAAATTGCAAGACGAAATCCGAAACACGAAAATACAGTATTCTGGGACAAAATTTTCAGACGAAAGCAAATTTAATATTTTTCAATGTGATGGACGGGTTTTCAGTTTAGGCAGAACCGAATACTGAAGTAGATGAAAAAAATAGTTCAGATCGTTAATCCCGGGGTGATGGGGTAATGGTATGGAGGTGTATAGGCTCTTCTGGTATATGAGAGCTTGTTTCTATTGAAAATGCCATGGACAAATATGATTGTTTAAATATTTTAAAGTAAAAGTGAGGAAAAATGAAATTTAGAACAAGATTATTATTTTCAACAGGATAATGATGCCACACACAAAGTTTATATTGCTAAGCAATGGATGATTTTTAATACACTGTATATATTAACGACTCCCTCACAATCCCCAGACCTCAGTCTTATCGAATATCTTTACTTTGGATTAAAAGAGGCATTAAAACGCATCATATTACCTCTAAGCAAGACCTGGAGAAAGTACTCAAAAGTTCTGTGTTGTACTGTATGTTTGTAGTAAATATCTTGTAACTTCTATACCTATATATTTTTAGATTGATTCCAGATACATACCAATATAACCACGACAGCCGTGTATTATTGTGCCAATCAAATTTTAAAATATTCTATATAATGCGTACAATATACACATAAAAGTTTTCTATGATAAATGTTCAAATACTTTTGTGAGCAATTGTACGTATATTATATGTATGTACATCGTAATGATTATGCATGTAGTGATCAGTGACGTAGGCATTTTAAGCGCGATAACCTCTTATTCTTTTCGTCGAGTAAACGTGAGTGTCAGATTATATTGTGTGAACATGCAGACGAAAATTTCCGAGAGTAACCGAGATTGTACGATGGTATCCGCCACGATCTCCACGGAATATAATTAGTGATTTCTTATGTTTACCATTTATTGCTTTAAATGAATAATGTCCTCTTACCAGAAGTGCCGTGACTGTCAGTCTCCAGGTTAAGGCCATTGTAAACAATCTTCACCGTTTCGAGAGCAATCGAAATTTACTTTCGAAAGATGTTTCAGCTGCCGAAAAAGCGTGGAGCCGTTGATAATGACACAACTGTACTGGCATGTAGGTCTTTCACGATGTTATCGTTTGTCTTCGGTAGTAGTCTTCGAAATGTGTTTTCGTTCGCGTGTCCGGAAGAAGTTACGCAACGTATAAGTAGTACCGATGAAGAACAATTGTTTCGTTAAAGATTGTGTTGTATTGCGTTTCTCCACTGTACAATTGTTGAAAGTTTGAACCTGTCTCGACTCCTTTCGTGTTTCTGTTCTTCGTCGATGAAGTTTGAAACCATAACTCATCGAAGAAGATGTATTCGTTATTTTACACAAATTTAATGGTATTTAAATATAATGCACATCGAATTTGCATAGTGAAATGAGGACATAATCAACGATTATATTTTGAAATATAATTATTACTTCAATTGCACCACGAACAGACACGTTCGTACGGAATCGAATATCGGAACATTGTGTCGTAGATATTCTGTTTCGGCGGATATTTTTGGTGTCTTCTCGTTGTCTAAGAAAATTGAGCTTTGCGTGGAACATGGGTCATGAATATTCTTACGCGGGTCATCCGATAATAAGATGCGTTTGAATATAAAACAATTTTTGTATAATAATTTATATACAGCGTGGACTTATATTCGTGTTACAAGTGAAGTCGAGGTGATTGTATTAGCAGGTAATTTGGTATTATAATCCGGTGGATAAAAAGATAGTGAGCACTGTTTGTAGTTGCTAATCTATACACTTTAGTAATATTCATATACTGTTACTACAAATCGACTAAAGTTTATTATAAAAGTTTAGTAAAAATTTATAAAGAGACAATTTTTCGACAAATTCGCCGATTTGAATTTTTACAATATAGACAATTTTTAATCTCTTCGGAATTGAGATTCGAAGTTCATCGCTACCACGAACGTTATTAAGATACCAAATGCTGTAGATACTCGATTAACCAGAAGGTAAAACGAGGCAACAATTTGATTGTCATTGCATTGCTAATTTATCAGTTGTCAAAATTAGCTTATATTTCTATAAGTCACGAAGCGAACGTAACACTTTCTTCATGGGGTCCGTGCGTAGGGATGTTTTTAATTATATTAACCCTTTGTACTCGAAAGTACTTGTGACTCTCACTCACCACGGCGTTCCATGCTGCAACTCCAGCGGCGATCGAGAAGCGACAGTTCCTGTTTATGTTAGATTTCGACATCTGCAATTGATGAGAGTGTAATATTGATTGGTAAATTGGTTCCTTAGTTCTTCATGTTCTTTGTTAGGAAGTATAAAGTGTTAAACTTTAAAATGGAGATAAAATATTTAATCCCATATGCCTCCGAAACTATAGTTCTGACAAGGTTTGCAAAGTTAGTTTGGATTCGACGATCATGGCAAAAGTATTATAGTTTAGAAACCCTTAAAAAAATGGTTTTCGGAAGAGAAATTAGCTGAAATGAAGATGAACTTGATTTTGAACTGTTGAAAAATAAGATCAATTATATTGAAGAATGCATCTTGGCGAATGCTTTATAAATTATCATAAAAAAAGTACAGAAATTAATATTACAAAATCATATTTCCAAACATGTAAATATAGATAAATTATTAGAATATAATTTTTTTTTGTAAGTTAATTTCTATATAAAATCATTTTACGCTAGCTGTAAGACACGCGTCACGTATACGCTTTCACAAAGGATATAACCTAATAAACACGATGATGGAACCCCGCTGGGGGTAACCATCCACATGCTATATTTTATTCACCAAGATAAAATATTTTACCAAATGTCCTACTGGACAAATTGTAAAATAAAATAAAAAAAGAAAAAAAAAAGAAAACGTATACGCTAAATTATCCGGAGTAGCTGCTACGTCCCACCGAAAAAGTCCTCAAGTGCAAAAGGTTAAAATTGTATTGAAATTATTATACATAATGTATATTTTGTTGCTGATTATGAGTTTAATAGACGAGTTTGTCAATTTTAACGCAGGGATTGGAATTGAGATTGATGATACGTTTAATTGGGTTTCCATCAAACGATAAATATTTTCTTACATTAACACGGACTCGCAATTAAATCTTAATTAATTTTTGTTTTATTAGTAATTGGGAAGAGGGAGGAGATATGTTCAAGTACAGTGAATAATAAAATGCCAGAATTCCTTTTGACGGGGAAAATCTATTTCAATGATCGGTGTTATAATAAAAGATACAAAGTTATCTTTTTTGTATGATGCATCGTATTCATTCGAACTATAATTCCTCATCGTGTTAATCTTTCCTTACATTCTCCTTCTTAATAACGACAAAATTTTGTTCGTTCGTAACAATCGTGCTATCATTCGTGCGTATAACCGTCGAAGATTATAATTACAAGTGTAACAATCTAACTTTCTCTATATCTCGATTTTTCTTATCAATAGCTCGATCTTTGCAGATCGTTAAATGAATTTTGGAATTACAATCTTCGTGATTTCTCATACGATTCAATAGTCGTGTTTCTCGTTTCCTCCGTTACATGCCTCCAGCAAAAAAACTAAATGCCACTAGTCGCCTCAGAGAACGAAATCGTGGTGTTGTTAATCGAACAGGTCGAGTGTAAATCCTGATATTGATCGAACCAGGTTGAAGTTCGCCTTATAGCGATTTATTTATTGTCTACTATTCACGGAGGAAATGTATATTGAATCCGCGCATCGCGTAGTCGGCCTAGTTTCAAAATTTTCCGCCATTCATCTTTCCCTGTCATCGTCGTTTTCCTGTCCCTTTCTTCTCCTCTTTCATATCCTCTTTCTCTTTGTCACCCTTGTTCTCTCTGTACTCCAGTTATTGTTCTAAAGTGTCGTACGGCGGACTATCGAATTGCACTTCTTTTACGCTCCTCTTTATTAACTGCTGGTAATTCCATATTTGCGATCCGAACGCTTTACGATTATAATAAACAACAGAAATAAACATTTGAAACGTTCAACTCGTTAAAGATATCAATTACTCGCTAAAAAATAATAACAATCTTAAGAGAACGATCTAGCTCGTAATCGAAACAATTTCATGTCCTTTAGGAACTCAAATCCGTACAAAAAATGCGGGAAGTGATTCGAAAACGAAAGATATTCTTTTAATGGAAATTTGGTTTCGTTTCCAATTATAACGAACGATCTTCCCGAATTAATTGCAGCTAGTTGCGAGTAAAATTAGCAACTTACGTAATCGTGTGCCAAAAAGAAGCACATAATATCTCGTGCAACGATAGAACTGTATTTGTGTGTTTATTTGTATATTTATGTGCCTGTATGTACGCGAGTACCTTATGTAATAGTGTGTATATATATATATATATATATATATATATATATATATATACACACTATTATATATATATATATATATACACATCTCACGGAATGTAAATATTTTCTTCTTTACTTCGTCAACGATCTATGTGGGAAGAACGTGGACAATGAACGTCGATTACTCGAACAAGCTAATTACATATGCGTGAGCAAACCCTTTCCGACAGAGTAATTCCTAGCACGAGTCACCCATACGCACGAGTGTGCGCATGCAGGTACTTCAACGATTTAGCATTTAGCGTAGTCTCAGTTAAATACTCGGCTAAATACCAGAGAGAAAACTCTATTCGATCGCATCATTATTAATCGTAATCGAATTTAATCGTCGGTACGCGGTTGAATGCGCCGCTTTAATTGTACCAATTAGTCAGCTCGTTAAACCAATAACAGATACAAACATTGTAAAATTCATTTGCCTGTGGATGGTAATTGTTGGAATATTCTCCGCTATTCGAATTCTTTCTGCGAATTCTCCTCTAGCTGTCGTCAGTGATGCTGACTTCCGATTCGTTCGATCTCGTTGCTGAGACTAATCATATTCAGACTTACGACAGCCAGATCGCGTGTGTACTATACCTATATTGGCATATAATATAAATATCCGTGTACGTGCCTGTGTACGTATATCGTTCATATATATTATTCACAAAGATAACCGTTTTAACAGTAACAATAACGACAACAGCGATCGCGATACGAATGATCTCGATATAATGAACGAACGAAAACGACAGCGACAGTACCGATATTTGTGTCTTAATTGAATAATATGCAACGCAGGTTTTCGTAATAACGCTTATAAACAGTTCTCCATACATCGCGATGTTAGCATATCTTGTAATATCGTACACTTCGTGCACGAGTAATAAACAGAGTAATCTAAGCGTATGTACATACGGCGTAGTCACGGCGTTTTTCTTTGATGTCTTTCTTCTTTCTCTTCGCGTTATCTCCACTCTTGGGATCCAAGATCCCTGATTTTTAATCGTACGATGGATCTATGTGGAAGGAAGTCGAGCTTGCTCATGGCCGTGGAGGATCGAAGGCGTATCGTAGGAACCAGCAGTGCGCACAGAATGAAGAATCGGAAGTGCCTTCGTTAAGTCGGCTCTAGTGACTTTTCCCGTCACTCCCTTATCACGCACGCAGACCACACCACACCACACCACACACACCACACACACCACACACACCACACATACCACACCACACAGACCACACCACACCACACACACCACACACACCACACCACACACACCACACCACACAGACCACACAGACCACACCACACCACACACACCACACGCAGACCACACACACCACACAGACCACACACACCACACAGACCACACACACCACACACCACACCACACACGCACACACACACCACGCCACACACACACGCGCGTACACACACACACGCACACGTACATACAGACACCACACACACACGCGCACACACACACATACGCACGCGCGCGCGCGTACGCACGCACGCACGCACACGCACGTATTATTTTCGTCCGCTTTACACGACTGCTCTTTTGCCGTGCAACTTTTCCACCGTATTCGAAATACGTACTTTTTTTATTAGCACGAATTTGCACTATTCACACGTGTCGTGGTCCTCCTTCAGCGGATTCGGAGGTCTTATCGGTTGGCCGGCCGCCAGAATGCCGCGTTTCCTCGAATCTGAATTACAGCCCGCTTCTCTACAGCTGCGCTACTCGCTCGTTATTAGTTTTGCCCGATGTGTTCGACGCTAGGGAGATCTCCGTCACGCCTACGGACGTCTGTACCGCGGCCGTCAGTGCACTCTGGAGAGGCATGCTCTCGCTGGTTAGTTCACATCCCGTGTCTGAAATGTATAGATCGTACTACGATTGTAATTCATAATACATCAGAAGCTCTTTTTATAATTAAGAAGTTTTCTGAAAAAACTCTATATATTTTTTTAAATATAAATATAGCTCTATATTTGCCTATGTGTATGTATGTATTTTTTAAATACAAAAAGGACAAAATTTAATTTTACAAACATTATAAATAACGTTAGTAATACTAAAAAGCTAAATCTTTTAACGCAATTTATTCAATTTGGCATCTCGAAGCTTCATTTGGTATGAAGCTTTTCCCACATTATATTGCATAGTTTTATAAAACAATGTAAAACGATATATATGAAACGATTGTACCGTCAATGTCAAATGTTATATAGATCGCATGAAGTTTTGTAAAATGAAGTGTCGTAAAACTTTAGGTGTCGCTATATCGATTAGTTTCGCTTCTCCACAATTTAATTTGCAACAATATGTACCAATGTACATCACTTCGAGTGATTATACATGAGGTACTTGACAATTTGGTTGATGGGGCTTCTGAAAGGGGACAAGGAAGGTTTTAATGGGAGGATGGAATGCCATTTACGATCGGTCAGGGTTATTAAGTTGAATATCGTTTTCACAGGAGGATGTTACGACAGCTGGTGTAAAATTTATTGACCGTTAAAGCCCCATTAACGTTTCGCTCTTCTACCATTCGTTTTAAAGATGGAAAACGCCATTTAAGTAGTTAATTGATTTTAAACTAACTTCCCAGTTTTCTCTTTTCATAAATCCCGCGTTTGATTCGACGAGTACTACTCGCAATTGCACGCGATTAGCACGAATAAAGCGTTCATGTTGTTGCATGAAAAAGCAAAAAAGGAGAGAAAAAGGAAAGGAAAGAGAAAACGACGAGGTAAGTTGGAATTGACGAGTTGTTTGTGAAAATTGCGCTAATTTCGCGAAGAACAACGACGTAGTGTTGTATAATTAGGGAAAGTTCAGATATTTTGCAATAGGCGCAATGAAAGTCTGGATCGTGTGGGCTGGCTTTCAGGAAAGCAGTTTAAACTTTCTGGAACAGCGCTCGGAAATGAAAATTTCCACTACTAGTTTGGAACTTAACTCGGAGTTGGAAAGAACAAACGTCAGTGCCGGCCATTGTGCCCGCCACCAAGCCTCCTACGATCGTTCGACTTAAACTGCTTTAATTGGAATTGATATTTGGGCAGTGACTATCTGGAAACCTTCTTTACTTTTTCTCGTGACTAATTTATATCTATGTTGCTTCAAAGAAATAACTTCTTTGCGAATAATTAAAATTGTGAAATTCAAAGGAAAACTGGTACAAATGATACATTATAGGTATCTTCTTTTTAACTCATTAACACTAGAATGACCAAATCCATTGAAATGTACTATTAATGTAGTGTTTGGGAAGGAACACTCTATAAGAATCACACGGTGGATATCGGAAATACTAACAAAAATTTTGATATCTTGATAGGTTAATATGAGAAAAATATTTAAAGCCCAAATACGGATGTTACGTATCATGTCTTGTATCCATCTTATTCGTACAAAAAATGCTCTTGTATTTTTCCATATTTTCACTCAACCTCCTGTATGATATTAAAAAAAGAAAAATAGAAAAAGAACAAACAAGCTATTTAGCTATTGAGTAAAAACCTTCCACGGGAAAAGAGTAAAAAGGTCGAGAGAAAAAGCGAGAAAAGGGGGAAAAGCTATTAAAGATTGGTGCGATGTCGAAGCAGGTGCTAAAATGGTCCAGGACAAAGAGGAAAAATGTCTAAAATTACGGTCGTATCGGTTCAGACACGTGAAACAAGAGTAGCGTGACGTATCGATTGTTCGCGGTTAAAAAAAGGTTAAGAAAGATTGTGACGGAAAAGAGTTAAAAGACAGAAGCAAAAAAAAAACAGAAGAGAGAGAGAGAGAGATAAAAAAAGAGAAAAGAGAGAAACGTTGTTATTCCCTGGCGTTGATACTAGTCGATGGTGCGAACAAGGACGAGTTCAGCTCTGCTTGGAGAGCGAAAAATGTCGATCGTAATTAGCACTAAGAGGTTCGATTGCAATAATAACGTATTTCTCTTTATGCAATATTAACTGCGTGTTTCGGCTCCTCCGGTAACGAACGGATAATTAATACGCAGTTAATAATACATTCCGACTGATCGATCCGACAAGAAGCAGCCTTGATTTTAGGTTGTATGAGAACCAGCCAGGGATCATCAAGGACTAGCTTTTTGTCTTCTTTGGCTACAAAATTAGGAGTTTCGCTTTAGTAACGTCAGAATGTCCAATAAAATCGCGAGAATATTTCTAAATTAACGCATTCGACGTGCTAATCCATATTAAAGATGTGCTAGCACCATGGATATTCCTTTCTATGTTATCATATTGGGGCACTTGCAAAGAAGGAAAGTAAATCTGATAAATCCTTAAATTAGAACTTTTAAGAATTATAATGGGATTTGGAAGTTGAGGCGATGTAGAAATTGTCGTATATCGCACGTATGGTTTAAAGGTATCATAATTTAACCCTTAGACTCTAAACGTTTTTACGGTATCCTCAAATTGTAGACGTAGATCTTTTCGATGGATCTTTCAGTAGCTAATACTTGTTAAAAGAGTTCAAAAAATATTGATACGGCATCCTGAAACGTTCTAAATTAAGGTTATTATAAAACATTTGTCAAATAATTTATTTAAATAAGTCATATCGTAAAGAATACAAAGTAGAACATGCGAAATACAATGAAATACAAAAGTTTATAAAGTAAAAATAACCGGAAAATTACACTTTAAGGATCATACTTTGATAAACGAAAAATATGTTGCGCTTATTGATTAAAATTAAATAGTTAACATTACGGCCTGAATATCCCTAATTTTTAAAGGTGTCTGGGTTAAATGAAAAATATTTAGTCTTCAAATAGAAACACTTTATTATAAAAACTGATGCAAAAACATAAATAATAATTGTAATAATTTGTACGTAAATTGAATCACAATTTAAATTTATCAACAAAACTATTGTCCGCAGTTAAAACAGGACAGAATCCTGTGATTTATCTACACAAAATGTACACGTGGATATTCTGTATCCTCTGTAGGTTCCACTTCACCGCTGTTTCATGATAAACTGACGCAGATATCTGCCCTTGTAAACATAGGTTTCCCTATCCAATAACTTCTTTTTAGGGAGGGGAAAATATTTTTTACCTACTATCTTGCGAGAAATACAACCCGGTCGAAATATATGTATATACATGTATAGCCTGGGCATGGAACAGCCACAGTTTAAGCATTAAGTTAATTCATTTATACAAATACAAAATTCTAAACAATTAATCATTTTCTTAATAATTTAGATCAATTATCGTATTTTTTAAGAGATTAGCTGGCATCCTAACACTTACGTGGAAATGTATGCGTACGCTTATGAAATTATCAAATACGATCTGACGAAAAGGCACATCATCGCGAATGCAATCGATCACCTGGCCCGACGAATTTTCAACGCGGACTGCGAAACGCTCATCGCTTAAATTCTTTGAAATTTTGTTATCCCGTAATATTCGGTAAAATATAGGGAGAGCAGAAGAGCTAGAACAATGAATGCCAGTTACAAATCACCATCTAACGATTCTCACGAAATTCTACGTAAATTGCAACCACAGAAGTACTATGTGTACCATGTCGCGACGAAATGACTTTTCCCGATCGTACGATTCACTAGGAGACTGATAGCGAAGATTAAGCTTAGACAGACGCAGCCGCAAGCCGTTATGTAAAAGGCTAATTGTAAGGAAGGTTTGAAAATATTTTTTTAAAAATGAATATTTTCAAATTGTACATACAAGTTTTTAGTAATTGTAAATTTTAGTAATTCGAAACCCATGATTACCATTTTTACGGGTTTGGTAGTTACACTGCTAAGCAGGATTCTAATTAAACTTTCCCGAAGATCACTGGACTCGATGGATGATTACCTCACCTGAATTCTATGAAACTTTCACATCCCCGGTGAGATCCTCTAACTAATGAAAGAGGTACTGAACGGCTAAAATTCCCTCCCTCTCAACCTTGTTTTATCTCTTGCTACCTTAGATGCGAAGTTCGAAAATATTCCGAGAGGCAAAGATAAATGTAAGTGACTGCGCTAGATCCAAGAATTAACTTAATAATTTAGCGTAGCATGAACAATTCCGGCCATTATCGTTTCCCCGGCCATAATCCCCAGTGATTACACGCCGTACCGTGCCGCCCGGCTGTGTAACTAGTCCGTAATTACAATAGACAGTGGTAATGGGAGAATCGATTTCCATACGGAAATTGAACGAGAGTCGATCCACCACTGGCAATCGGATTCACGTTAAGTATCACAGTCGGAAAATATTATGGCCACTTAAGCAAGATGACGTACGTAATTTCGTGTTAAATACTTCAGCTTTTTGACTTCTTTCTGCCTATTTTGTTTTCCCCTTTGGGCGAACCAAATCGACCGTAAAATTTCCCAAGCTGATATTCAAATATGTAAACACGATGCTGACGCGAGGAAGGAAATTAGCGTCAAGCACCGATTGTTTGCGATTCTTTCTGTTCACCAGTTTCCCATCTTCTTCTATCAGAGGAACTTGAGCACCTCGACGATGGCGGATGAAACATAATGCAGAAAATTGGAATTACGCGTCGATCTTCCCCTCGATCGAGAGTCGTTGAAACGAAATTTACATCTCGAGAATTCCTAGCGATTGCTCAACGACGTCAGACGTTACTCTTCTTAGTAAGATCCGATAAAAGATCGAGTTACACATTTGTCGTGTTCGTCGGTCGCCTTGCATTATCTAACAAGATTCGATCACGGTAGAAAATATCGAGATTTGTTTTAGGAGACCTAACCGTGAAATACGAATTCCTTATTCAAAGGTTCCTTGTCCAACCAAGGTCAAAGTCAAATCTGAATTCATTTCTAAAAAATACAAAATTATCCTATACAAGACCGTCCAAAACCTGTCTGGACCTACGGAATCCAACTATGGGGTACAGCAAGCAATTCCAACGTTGAAATTCTCCAACGCTTTCAATCAAAAACTCTTATAAAGCAGCCTGGTATGTCACCAACGAAGTAATACATCGAGACCTCAAGATTCCTACAGTCAAAGAGGAAATTATTAAATATAGCAACAGATACAGCAAAAGAGTCAACCAACATCGAAACCTCATAGTCACTGGATTACTTGATACGTCGGATCAGATCCGCAGGCTGAAGAGACACTACCCGCTAGACCTAAGCTCAAGATTTAACTAAACAACATTTATTATTTACAACACCTTGTATAAATCATATTTATCTATAATAAGTATCTACTTATTATAAATAATTAACCATGCCACAGCGCCACGCCAGAAAAATTACTGAAAATTCTCAATGCGAGAATTGATTGTAAATTTCAATAAATAAAAAAAAAGTTCTAAAAAAATACAGTACATTGTGCCAAAAATATTGTTATGCACATCTTGGAAATTAAAATCAAACGGCGCGGCGGTTACTTATGTACGAGTATAAGAGTAATTACTTAGAATATTGACAATATACATAATTCTACCAAAACGTGGTTCCATCAATATTCCCTGCGGACCCATACTACAAAAGTCTATTTCATTGTACAGTTCTACGGAAAAATAGTATTTTCCGTAATTCGACATAGATAAGTATGAGAATAACAAAATCGTGCAATAATTAATCTTAGTTGACTCAGAAAGAGAAATTAATTGTTTATTATATATTTTTAGAAAAGAAAGAGAAACTTTTTCTTTCAAACGATAATGGATCAATGAAAGGGTGCAACAATTGTAATATATTGTCCATACACAATAGCTTTTTAGATTTAACATTAAATTTATGTTCCTCGCGATAATTTTTTTGTTATAACAAAAGGTAAATTTCACCTTAATAATAATTTCAGTAGTTAACTGCTGCAAATAATATTTCTGATGTGATGTATCTGTTTTGCATGCTTATTCGTTTATTACGCATGCTATTAAAACAGTGGTAAAAACAGAAGAACAAATTAACTACAGACAAGATTTGATGTTATGACTAATTTGTTAACCATAATTTTCATTCATCTTACTTTCATTACTGAATAAGATTTATTGTAATTATTTTTTTTGCCAGATTTGCATGATTTTTTAATATGCTGTGAAAATCATGATTCTGAACACTTTTGTATTTTCAGAATCACTATACGTGTAACCATCGCAGTGCCCTAATTCCCGAGATATTCGCAAAAAGTTGTCGTTACTAGATCATTGAATCCGGCCCATTATACAGGATGGTTGGTAACTGGTGGTACAAGCGGAAGGGGGGTGATTCTACGCGAAAAAAGAAGTCGAAAATATAGAATAAAAATTTTTCGTTCGAGGCTTTGTTTTCGAAAAAATCGACTTTGAATTTTGGATCGGTACGCGTGCACTTTATCGCGTCTCGTTATAAAGTGGATATTATCGCAGTTTAAGTTTGTTTTTGCCGTAACGGAAAATTAGGAATGCATAATAAAATGATATGAAGTAATCATGAAGTTTATTATTACAAAAATTGCTGAAAAAAAAACGAAAAATTTTTATTCATCGCCCCCTTTCCGCTTGTACCACCAGTTACCAACCACCCTGTATATACGACAAGGTTTTCTGAAATTTTGCGTCACGGTTATTGCAGCACCTCGTCATTTTAATCTTTGATGGAAGGGTTAGTCGTCGTAGCTGTTTCAGGCTTAGAATAATTATAATGCTCCGGGACAAAACAACGTTTCCTCGATAGAAAGGTTGTGCCATGGCAGACATCTGAAGATCCAACAAATTGATCGACTCCGTGTCGTGCTAAAGTGCGGAGTACAATGAAAATATGTGCGACGTACGGTCAAGAGAGTGGAGCCGTGGGTGGTACAAGGTGTTGGCAGTGAGCCGAGTTCACTACCGTGTTTCGAGGCTTCGTAATTTGCGAGTGAATCGAGTCAGCGGATTCGGGCATTATTAGCCGCCTTTATCATCGCAGGCAGATTCGAACCGAGGCTAAAGCCGACTTCTTTTAAAATGGAGCACCACGAATACTATATTCGCGCGGTGTAATCGATCGGTTACGTCTACCTCTTATGGGGCCGTTTAGCGTGCCAAGGTTTTATTGGATTCCAAATGTAAGTCTTAATCTTTCTCCACAATAGGATCTAGCTTTATTAGATTGTTGGCTAAAAGGATATGTCTCGTTTCGTGAGATGTCAAGATGACGGATGGAAGGATATTATCAAGGTTGATCTGCTGACAATGTAGACTGGATACGCATAGCCTTGTATTTTCTGTGCGTTTCAAAATTCTCGCTTCTTCCTGATCAAAGTACAGGACGATACGAAAGCAGCGCAATTCTATATAAATATTAGAATTTTATACGTTTGGAAAGGGTTCTAGTCTGTATTAGAAATTTACGCAACTACACTCTCTGAGTTATTTTCGACTCAACATCATATCGCTAACAAATTTAAAAAAATGAAATAATCCTTATGCATGTGCATGATTTTCTGCTCCAATTTTTGCTAGACGGTTTGTTTATTACGAATAGTAACGAGAGTGTGAAGCTTAGACATTTCTCATCGTTAATCGATGTACATACAAATCATAATACCACCTTTTTCGTATAGGTGAACATTTCTGTTTACGCGATGAAATATATCTGGAACCGTATAAACTGTAATAACCGTATCATTTACACGGTTATTTGAAATAGGATGTGCGCAAGTCTGACCCGACTCTGGTACCTTCTCTTTATGTTCTTCGATACAAATATTTACTCACATTTGGTAATAGAAGAAGTTCCCGCGCTACTCCCTTGCTTCTTAGACTTATCCCCCATAGTCACTTTCCTGCGGATGTTTTTGTCCGGTTGAAAGACGATGATGTACACCTTTGGCGAGTATAAGCAAACTAATGTCACCGTGGCGCTTAAACTAATCGCCACGCAGAGTGTGGTAATTTGAGTCTCGTGTGCGTTTCCGGTTCCAAAGTAGATCGGCACGAATGCCAGCCAGATGATACAGGTGGTGTACATAGTAAAGCCGATGAACTTGCTCTCGTTGAAGTTCTCCGGTATTTTCCGTGTCTTCACCGCGTACACTGTTGAGATTAGGATTAGCAATGCGTTGTACAACTGGGAGAAGAGGAAGCTCATGTCCTGGATATTACACTTGAGGATCACCTGCTTGCGGTCTGGGTAGGAGAATCTTCTTCCCGGTGGTTCGATGATCATCCATACCAGGGTCAAAACCACCTGATATCATGAAAGCACAGATACAACACGATTGGAAATTTCAGAATCGTTTAAGTTCTCCAGTGAAAGAGATTAACATTTTCACTGGATACAATGCGGATCAGAGTTATACCGTAAATTGAATACTGATTCGAACGTTAAAAACGTAAAAGATGTTTTTCTAAGTTAGGATGCCTCTTACATTAAGATTCGTTATATTAAGACTCAATTATATTTGTACGAAGAATATTTTCTGCGATGTATCCCGTTGTTAGCGCAATTCTCCACGATTTACAGACGAAAGAAAAAATTATTTATCAGTATCGTAAGCAATGAAAAAATTCCATAACGAACGTGTCAATCAAAGAGCTATATTCGATAGAATATCGAGCAATAAACAGTCGCTCCATTTCTTTTCTCTTACCTGCAATGCGATCAGCGCGGCCGCGATGCAGACTTGGGACGCAGGACTAATGTACCTTGGCCTAACGGCCGACCTCGATGCAGAATCGAAAATTCTGGCGATCCTATTCGTCTTGGTCAACAGTGCTCCATAAACTGCACTGAAACTCACCCCCACACCGAACCTCTGAAGAATGCAGGTAACTGTAGTAGGCGTTGCTAGCAAGAGGAACGTGTTCAGGTAACAAACGAGCACTCCAGCCAGCAAAATGATCGTAAGCTCACGTCCTGACGCCCTAACTACGGGTGTGTCTCTATGGTGGAACAATAGACACGCGACTGTGAGGGTGGCCACGATTCCAAGACACGAAATCACCGCTGGCGCGATCGCAAACGCGCTGTTCCATCTGATGTGGTTGACGGGCAACTCGTAGCAGCCCCTCTTGTCTTCGTGTGGCCATTTGCCCGGGCCACAGTCCACGCAGGTGTACTCATCGTAGACGTACTCGTACTCCTCGCACTGGTCGCACACCCAGCAACAAGTGTCACCCTGTTGCTTCTTTATCATACCTGACTCGCAGGGTAGCGAGCATGCCGAGATTGGTAGATCTTTGGTGCCTCGTGCCCAGACCAGTTCCTCCGTGCGAATGTCCAATGAGTTGAACCATTTTCCTACCACCTACTCGAGAGATATTTCCATCGTTACCGATCGATCCATCCATCTTCTCGTCGAGTGTCGCGAATGATATGACGAATGCGATTTAGGATATCGTAGGATCTGTGTCCTGTCGATCGCGTGAAAATTGGTAGCGAAAAGCGATAGTAGTGGCACGTTCGAAACATAGGCGTTAATCGACGTCGAAATTTCGGCTGAACTCTATCGGATGGACAATGGAGTGAATGCTCGAAACGATACACGATTTCAATTCTGTCTACTCAGTGTCTGTCGTGGGCGCGTTCTGACAGGAACATTTATAAAATTGGAAAGTTTGTTCTCTGGGGAGGAAATTCTTTTATTTGACCTGCGATCGATCGAAAGATAGGAGGCGTGTTGTCATTTTCATTTTTCGAGATGGATGTTTCGGATAAAACGCGTCGTTGCGCAGCTTAGATACTCTACTTTGATAATGAAATATACATTCGTACGGGGATTGAAACACGAATTCGCGTGGGAATTTTTGGGGAAAAGATTGTACTCCACCCGTTATCCTTGGATATACGGATGGTCGCCTTTTTTCCTCTTCTTTTTCCTTTTTCTTTCACTTTTTTCTTTAATAAATGACCAGAACGTTGGTGCAATAAAACTCGCCTTCTTTGACAATTTAGAGTTACCTGTTCCGTCGAGCAAAGGTTATATTTCATCCTGTAAGTTGCATCCAGCGGTAGGAAGGCGGACGTAGCGAAGGTCACGTTGCAATTTATGTCCAGCCGTTACTTTATCGCTGGAAACACGACCGGTGCACCCGGTTTTACGTTGATTTACGATTTTTATCGAGAAACAATCGTTAATTGGATACAACAGACTGGAGGGACTGGAGTTCTGACTTTTCGTTCTCGTACGTGGTTGATATTCGTTTCATATCTACAAATAAGATGATAGAGTGATGATGGTGAGCGAGAGAGGCAAGTCTCTTTGTCTCTGTGTCGTCGGTTGTCCCATTAGCCATTTTATCATCTTTAAATAATATATGGACAGGTGTGAAGAGTCACGAGTGACTTTGGCGATCACCAAGACAAAATGGTACTTTTCAGGACAGCATCCGAGACGGATGTTGCCACCGTTGCAAGAAGAATTATTCCACGAAGAATTATTACACCGTTATAAGAAGAATTAATACTCGAAATACTATAAAAGGAAAAAGAAGGGAAGATTCTCTGGTTTTGTTAGTTTCTAGCTATGGAAGGTTAAAAAGCTATACAGAGAGGGTATAAAAACCTAAAAGAAGAATGTAATGCGCAAAATGATTCAGAAACGAAAAGGGTCAATTATTTAACATTACTTGTCAGCAGGGCGAAGTAATTTAAAAAGTTTCTGAAAAAATTTCAGGGAATGGAGATAGGAACAAATTCAAGTAAAAGTACCTTAAATCCAATCTCTCAAAGAAGAATATCAATTTCGTGAAGCGGTTAAAAGACACTCTGAAGAAACAGGTTAGAAGAGCTTAAAAGTGACAAAGTGTGCAAGGAATGGAGGATAAAATTCAATTGTGTAACCGAAGCTAATTTCCTAGGATCGGGGAATTATTTCAATTTATAGCAGTTCACACTCCGCCGAAGTTTCAGGAAGGATAATTATCTCTGCCGGTCGTTGAAATTCGCCAAATCCAATGATAGGAACTTCAATTTCGATATCGTACCAGGTTCGAATGAGCGTAAAACTGTCGAAAGCGGTTCACCCGATGTCGAGTCTGGAGTTCGCGGGAAGTTTGCCCTCAGGGCTCTGGGGAATGATGACGAAGAATGATGCTAAAGAGAGTAGCGGGAGGGGAATGAGAGAAGAGAGAACAGGAAGGCCGTATTTCGACAAGTTCTAATTAATCGGTGGAAAAATAGTCGAAAGTGCTTTTACTTGCCCGATAGTGATATCCATTAGTCCCGTTAGTTGCCGATTTCCGGAAGTTGAGGATTTCGTACCGCGCCAATCCGTCCCCGTGCTCGTCGAACTTTACCTCGCTGCCAGCAGTGTCTGAAACATCATACTCGTGAGTTGTATTTGGATTTACAGAACGCGGAAGCTGAGAAAAGATACGATTTCGAGCAATAAAGTACAGAGAACGTAGGGGCAAAGCGATAACAGCAATTTAATTAATTTCGTACTGCCGTAAATCGGCGTTTAGACGTTTAAAGTTCGAAAGCGTGTATAGATGCATCTAAACACCGATTCTCGCTCTACTGCAGCCTATAATTATAGTTCCTAGCTGTACATTTACAATTATTCATAATTCTTAATCTTTCTCCTTTTAGTACAATTACGAAATGTGGGTGAAGTTTAATGTCTGTCGATGAAATAATTTTCCAAGAACTGTTCTGTTCTGTATCTATAAAACAATTGGCCTCTGTCCGAGACTAGAAGTCAGCGTAGATCTTAATAATTAGATATGGAACACAACCAAGTTTGCCTCTGGCCAATTATGTTATATGAATTTAAGATAGATGTAAATGCAACTGCTTAAAATTCTTCTTCGTCTCTTTATTCTTAGATCTAATACTATCGGTCTATCACCATTTTCAGACGTTGGAAAATCATTTAAATGGAAGGAAATATAAAATGATAGAGTCAAAAGACGCGTATGTATCACCGTTTTTAAATCAAACTCAGTTGCTCTCTGTGAAAGTCTATGGTATAAAAACACTTGCAAAGAAGTGGATGATCGAGAAGTGAAATTTTTGTACGTTTGTTCTAATACATTTTGTCCTAATTCGATGATTAGAGATCGGAGTTACGTTTATAGATTTGTATCTATTCGTCGAGTCGTTTCGTCGTCGAAACGTGGCTATTCCCCCTACACGTTGTTCAGTGGTTTTAAGATCAGGATTAATGCCCCGTTCAGGAAGGAGAGATTTTCCTCTGTTGCCTGTACATTACAAAACGTTTTATCAGGAATCCTAGTTTCCGGTACGTTTTCCTATATTTTTTCTCATATCGCGATCCATACGTTACATTTACACAAAGGTAACCAAAGGTAACGCTGGGGGTAACCATCCACATACTATATTATATTATTTATTTTTGTTTTCTATTTTTTCTATCTTATAAGGTATAACATTTTACCAAATGTCCTACTGGACAAATTGTAAAATTTTAAAATAAAATAATAATAATAGAAAAAAAAAAGATCTCACAAAGGATATAATCTAATAAACACGATGATGGAACCCCGCTGGGGGTAACCATCCACATGCTATATTATATTATTTATTTTTGTTTTTTTATTTTTTCTATCTTATAAGGTATAACATTTTACCAAATGTCCTACTGGACAAATTGTAAAATTTTAAAATAAAATAATAATAAAAAAAAAACGATTTCACAAAGGATATAACCTAATAAACACGATGATGGAACCCCGCTGGGGGTAACCATCCACATGCTATATTATATTATTTATTTTTGTTTTCTATTTTTTCTATCTTATAAGGTATAACATTTTACCAAATGTCCTATTGGACAAATTGTAAAATTTGAAAATAAAAATAAAAAAAAGAAAAAAAATACGTTACATTTAGTTTCACGAAAAAGGGTTTCGTTAGATTTGCACAGCGGATTTACGCAGCCAATGCGACGATTTTATTTACATATCGCATGTTCCTTTCAGTTTTAATATATCCAGGTAGACACGATCACGGCAATGCGACTTTTAATTATCGCACTTCCGCTTCGCGTAATTGACATATGATTGTGCTTGCCTCCAACCTCCATCTCTACCAGATAACTCGATGGAAACTAAAATTATACATATATTTCCCTTTGCGCTTTTAACGCGATATATAAAGAGCGAGGAATACGAAAACTTTCCAATGACTGCCGTTTTTTATTAACAGCGGGAAAACCTTTTTAATCGATGTAAATTAATGTTGCAACTGATTGGCATTCTTTGCCTGATATTTCTTTTATTATATTAACTCACGATGATCATAGATAGTACGCACGTAAGCACTTTCGTTCGTGAAAGCTACGGGAAGCTTATAATTTGGGAAGAATTATTCTTGATTAACGAGAAACGTTTGGAATCGAGATTATCTTGTGGCGGTTCGGCGACAATAGGACGCCAACAGGTCGAGGACATCAACCCGGTTGTAAACACTTCCCGGGCGATCCAGGTACCAACCGTCGACACCAGAGGGCCACTACGACGACAACGAGTCTGTCTGTCTCGCTAGTGCTCGAATATACGGTATCATGATACAAATACCGCACCTAGCGAGATCTCCTCTGCGTCTAAGGCAGGGACTACCGGACATAGTCCTGGGACGAAACGCGAATTCTCTTTTCAACTAGCGGCGGCGACTACTGACCACAACTAAGGAAGAGCGCAACTCGAAAATATACAATATGGGGCACAGCACGAAAACAACCCCCCCATAATCTGATCTTCCTCTGGTTATTCTAATTGTAAGCGGCTCGCTCGTTTTTCTTTCTTCGATGCTGGTGCGACGTCAATCCACATTTGAGGCCGGATGTGTGCAGGTCCTCGTCGCGTACCCTCAATTGTTTCAGGGACCCACCATAAACTTAAATTTTTAGTTTATTATTTCTGTGAGTATTACCGGTTTACGGATGGTACTCGAAACAGTCCTTAGGTTATTATGCTTCCCTGCTAATTGCGAGGAAAGCAGGTAACTACCTAATGGGAAAAACCCAATACACAACTAACGGAAAGATTGGTTTTCCCATAAACAATATCACCTATTAGCCACGCTGATAGGAGGCTTCCTCCTATCATCTTCAACTATTGTGACTACCTGTAACCAATTGGCATCGTGGACCGTTACCCTCACTTTTCTAACGAAAGGTGCGAACAGCGAATCCGCGTTGATTAATTAAGAAGGACATACCCATACCGAGCTTTTCTCTGTAACGAGACGAAAACACCTAGAGGAGAACAAACTAAACCTACAGAAAGTCAACGTCTTTCCGATCAGTCAACCTTATTGAAAATCCGTGCGGTGTTAGTGAATAAAGTTGTGTTACGATTCAACCTTCTCTCTTTACTCTCATCTAACCCCGAAGTTTACGTGACACTGGCAAGGGGTTAAGGCAAGGAGTTGATTTAAGGGAAATAACGCGAAACATCAAGCATGATAAAGATTTTGCTAATTCTGCAAGTTGTACGGAAATTAAAGATCGTGGTAGCTTTTAACGCTCAAAGCAGTCAATTCGCAATTTTATTACGTAGAGCAGAGGTAGCAAACGGTAATCAGCCGCGGAAACGCCTAATGCATTCCTTCATTAGCTGCACGAGGCAAATTGTAATATCAGCGTGTATCAGATTAGGTCAGACTATGGCGTGTGCCACACGTTTGTTTCTTCGGCCCGTAACTCAACTGCATACAGCTTTGCCACCTAACAACTGGAATAATATTTCTCCTTGGTGACCAGTTTATATTCCTGACTCAATTACCGCCACGCAATTAAAAATCAGCCATGCACGTATAACAAAGTCATGACTGATACGCATCGAATCGTAAAATCGACACGCTATGGCATCCCATCGTTGACTCTAAAAATGAACGACCATTCACGGTCTCGTTACAGAGTCTCTAAAACATGTTATAGATTCATTTACATGTACATTAAAAAAAAAAAAAAAAAAAAAAAAAAAAAAAAAAAAAAAAAAAAAAAAAAAAAAAAAAAAAAAAAAAAAAAAAAAAAAATAGAAAAAGAGAAAGAAGAGAAAATACAAGAGACAAAAATACAATTTCTTCCGATCCATTTTGTGGTACGGGTTGTAATCTCTGATTCATCCGGTCGCCCGTGGCGAGAGAGCTCGCCGCGCGTCGGATCGATCTAAAACGTGCAAAGTCACCGAAACCGGGCCATTATTTCCTGGTCATTTCGTAGAAATCGCCCTCGACGTGCACACGTCCACCGAACGAATCGATAACGTTGGCCCCGGCCGCACCACCAACAGATTTGACTCGAGATATCGTTCGAACTCACCGTGATGCACGTGTACTTCATCGCGAACGATCACCGCGTCCGATCGTACGAGAGAAAAAAGAGGAAAATAAAAAAGATAGAGAAAAGGTTGGAGAACATAAATCTATAGCAGAAACGGGGTTGAACACGAGGGAGATCGACAAAAAGGGATGTCGAGACGCGAGAGCTCCCGTATTACCTACTTTGTTCTTTGAGACCGATGCATCTTTAACATAAACCTTCGTCACGCATTGGTTTGATAAACGGGGAAAAAACAATGGCCTTGGACTGCACATTTAGGATCGATACAGCACGATCCCCTTGTGATACTACCTCCCTCCACCTTTTTCTAGTCTGTCTTTTTCTCTCTTCTGCTCATTTCCGTATTATCAAACCTTCTCTGTTCTGTCTCTGTACTTGTCTGCCGTTTTCCTCGTACGCCTGTCACCCGAGCATCACGGCCGCACACTAGCGAAAAATTACGAAATCGCGATGAGATTCGTCTATTGTAATCTTCGACCCTGTTTTTTACTTTAGAGTGACAGTCCGTTAAATCGAAAGTGGAATGAATCATAACTGAAATAAATACAATATTCTTTTAATGATGAATTTTGGAAAGAAAACAGAAGGAATAATAATAGTGAAATAAAATAAAATTTTGTGTATTGCGAAGCCGCGCTTTAAATCATTGGAGTTTAGCGTAAGAGCATGCATCCGTGTTAATAGAATTTGGTTCTAGAATGCAAGTTTAAATTTTAGAATAATAAATCATCAGTAAATACGTTTATCGGTATCACTATGTACAGTTAACGTTAATTATTTGACCAATTATTTATTCGTTTATATTCGTTTTTTTTATTTGTTAGTAAATTACAATCAATTCTCGCATTGAGAATTTTCAGTAATTTTCTGACTTGGCGCTATTTATAATTATTTATAACAAGTAGATACTTATTATAGATAAGTGTAATTTATACAAGGTATTATAAATAATAAATATTGTTTGTCTAATTAAATCTTGAGCTTAGGTCTAGCGGGTAGTGTCTCTTCAGCCTGCGGATTTGATCCGACGTATCAAGCAATCCAGTGACTAGGGGGGTTTATATTCGTTGACTGGGAACGACTTGTCAACTCCCTTTCTATTTTCGTTTTCGTTGTTTTTTTTTTTTCATTCCTCTGTGATTTCTCAACCGATCGCGGGGAGACGCGTTCGCGAGATATCACGTCAACGGGGCTCGTAAATTCCCGCTACGATTAGAATAATCGACACCACGAGTTGATCGATCCCTGATTTCCGTTGAGATAATAGGGGTGATTATATTGAATTGATATCGCGTTAACAGAATATAAATATATATATTTTTCCAACAACTTGGATACAAAGCCGAAAATCCAAGCTAAGTATAGAAAACAAAGTAAAAATATACAAAACAATCCTAAAAGTAATATGGACATACGGAATACCATTATGGGGAACAGTTGCAATGTGCCATATAAACAAAATAGAAACAATTTAAGCAAAAATACTAAGAACAATAGGGTAGCCATCCACATGCTATATTATATTATTTATTTTTGCCTTTTTATTTTTTCTATCTTATAAGATATAACATTTTACCAAATGTCCTACTGGAAAAATTGTAAGATTTTAAAATAAAATAATAAAAAAAAAACAAAGGATATAACCTAATAAATACGATGATGGAATCCCACTGGGGGTAACCATCCACATGTTATATTGTATTATTTATTTTTGCCTTTTTATTTTTTCTATCTTATAAGATATAACATTTTACCAAATGTCCTACTGGACAAATTGTAAAATTTTAAAATAAAATAATAACAATAGAAAAAAAAGATCTCACAAAGGATATAACCTAATAAACAAGATGATGGAACCCCGCTAGGGGTAACCATCCACATGCTATGTTATATTATTTATCTTTGCCTTTTTATTTTTCCTATCTTATAAGATATAACATTTTACCAAATGTCCTACTGGACAAACTTTAAAATTTTTAAATAAAATAATAAAAAAAAAAAAACAAAGGATATAACCTAATAAATACGATGATGGAACCCCGCTGGGGGTAACCATTCATATGCTATATTTTGTGCTCTAAAAAAAATATTTTACCAAATGTCCTACTGGAAAAATTGTAAAATTTTAAAATAAAATAATAAAAAAAAAAAAAACAAAGGATATAACCTAAGAAACACGATGATGGAACCCCGCTGGGGTTGTAACCACCCACATGCTATATTATAGTATTTATTTTTGTTTTTTTATTTTTTTTATCTTATAAGATATAACATTTTACCAAATGTCAAACTGGACAAATTGTACAATTAAATGAATGAATAAAAAAAAAAGACTTGGATACAAGACTTTACAGAGTGAGGAAGATAATTTGTTTGTTACAGACTTGGGGCTGCGCTTGAACTATAGTGACTGATCATCTCTCTTGTTGAGAACAAGTCAGGTTTTGACTGTACGAGGATCATAAAAACAGTCAAGTGCGTTTGCGTAGCATTACGGAAGAAAGCTCGGTGTGGGTGTTCCTTTTGAACTAAGGACGCGGATTCGTTGTTCACACTTTTCGTTAGGAAAGCGTGGGTAACGATCCGCGATGCCCATTGGTTATAGCCAAAGTTAATAACTGAAAATAGGAGGAAGAAGCCTCCGATCAACGTGGCTCGGGGGCGACCTTGTTCATGGGAAAAACCAGCTTTCCCGTTAGGGAAATATTCGCTTTTTTCCGTAATTAGTACGAAGGCATAACAAACCTAAGGACTGTTCCAGGGACCATCCATAACCCGATAACACTTACAGGAATAGCGATTCCTTCAAGGCTAATAGGCGTTAGATACGAATATCAAGACAAAAGGTGAACTAAAAGCCTAAGTTTCTGGCGAGTCCTTAGGTTTATCGGGGATCTGAATAGCGATGCAGCAGATCCTTGGCGGCCAGGCAACTAGAGGCGTCGCGCGGACCGTTTCACCCGACGTAACACTCTGTCTTTATCACAGTGTGCTCTTAGGATAAAAATTTGACACGATCCGTACTTTGTCTGGAATTGAAACGTCTCTCACCCGCCTCGTTGAGCGAGACATCGCGGTGCTCGTTTCAATTCCAAGTACGAAGCAGCTAAAATCATCGCAACCATCATTCATCTGGTTCGTGTTTTCATCGGCCACGCCAAAAATTCGTTTCGCCCATACCCATGTCAGGAAATCTGAGTCGAGGTACGAGGTCAGAATGAACGGCACGGCGAGTTCGGTCTTTCAATGTTCGATCTAGGAATGCACTGGTCTGCGGAGAAATGCCTGGAATAATTCAGTCTGGTCCGTTCTACGATCCTTGCAAGCTTTCGTGCGGTTAGAGAATGATTTGATACAAGAATAGTGCGAGATATATGAATCACTGATTTCGTTAAATCTTTCAGCACTAATACATTTTATCATTCTGTTCGCAACAATACTATGCGGACCAACGCACTTTTGCAACTCTTGCAAACAGTTGCAATAAATTTTCGATAGATTAACAATTTCCTTGATAATCTTAGTTAATTATTACATATTATTAATTATTTGTATGGTAATAACAGATATCCTGATATTTACGAACGTCGATGTATATGAGTAAAACGATTCAGTCATTATTATCCAAGAACAAAGCAAGTCAAATATCTAGGAACACATTTAGATACACACCTTACATGGAAACATCACATAAAGTCAATAATAAACAGAATACGTGAAACAAGGAAGCAGATGTACTGGTTAACCAATAGAAAATCTAAATTAAGCACAATGAATAAACTAAATAATACAAAACAATAATCAAACCAATCTGGACATACGGAGTCCCACTATGGGGGACGGCAGCAATGAATCACATAAATAAAATAGAAACGGAGCAAGCAAAAATTTTAAGGACAATAGTCAACGCTCCATGGTACGTTAGAAACGAAGAATTACGAAAAGATTAAAAAATTCCAACGATCAAAGAGGAAATCGCCAGATATGCAAAAAAGTATAAAGAAAGACTTGTAACACACCCAAACCAGCTGGTTGCTGAAACGAATAAAACAATAACAGAAAGAAGACTGAAGAAGGAGCATCCCGCAGACCTCACAATAGAAATACAATAAACAACCCATGTCCTACTGGACAAATTGTAAAATTTTAAAATAAAATAAAAATAAAAAAAAATTATTATCCAAGGATTGAATCCAAGACTGTTTTTGTTATGTTTATGTCAGTTCATATAATAGAGAAACCAAAGATGGTGATCAGATCTTTTTTTATTTTTATTTTAAAATTTTACAATTTGTCCAGGTGATCAGATTGACGGAATACTGGCAACCATAAAACCTTGGCTGTCGCACAAGCAAACGCCGCTAAAGTAACCGATAAAACTCAATCAAGCGCAAAATGCTCCGATTATCCGCGAATTATCCATCGTTCTCAAAGCAGGCTGCCAGGAACCGTCAAGGTCGGAAAAATTTCATATCGGCTCGCAGAACCACGCCGCTGTGAATAT
Source organism: Bombus breviceps (assembly GCA_014825925.1). Lineage (NCBI taxonomy): Eukaryota > Metazoa > Arthropoda > Insecta > Hymenoptera > Apidae > Bombus > Bombus breviceps. Next base: position 11,917,665 of record CM026189.1, read on the forward strand.
ATTCGTTCTACCGCGTTTATTGTTCACCGGGGTCGTCGATATTATCGGTTTCGCGTTATAAAGCCTGGCGCGAATCGCGCGTTTATTGCTCGCCTTGTTGCAAAGGGGAAAAAATTTAATACGCGAATACCGGAATACGGAATCAGAGGTGAACCGCTGAACCAAAGAGGATGAGAGATGGTGGCGTAATATATGTATAATACATGCACGATTCTCAAATATAGTAATATGTTCTAGCGCATTGAAAAGCCCGAGGCAGTGACAGAAGGCCGTGCAAAATATCGAATTCCGCTTTTGGAGGCTGTTTGGGTTCGCCGTAACTTTTGCGCATGAGAATATGTAATTCAAAACTCACCTGTAAAGGACACGTTCAGCAGGTAATTTCTATAGAATAGGGCTCGGTCGTAGTTCGCCATCGCGGCGCATAAACCGCTGGTTTTCGTGCACACGTCCCTCTGAAGGTTGTGCAATGCCAACGCGAAAGCGTACACGGCGTCCACGACGAATTGAACCTTCGACTCTTGCTCATATCCGGTTTCCGAGGTCAGTCTAAGCTTCAACGAGCACACGGTGCTATTTTGATTTCCTACGAGCCTGATATTCTTTTTGAGAACGCAACCGAACACTTCCTCCCAGTATTCGCTGAACCAAGGGTTCCGACGGTTCGAATCCGGAGTTAAGGAGGCCATGTACTCGTCGAAGCCTGGGATGTTCTCCGACTGAAGCTCTACCGTGATAGCGCCTTCGGCTTCTTCTTCCAGACCCTCTACGAGTTTGATTTGACGACCCCAGCCATCGCTAGCCAACCACTGAAACGGTTGACTGGACGCTGTCATGTTGGATCTTCTGGCCGCTTCGAGGATTCCTCTAGCGTCCTCTGCGCGGGTAAATAGAATCACAGCTCTGGCATTCGGTTTTTTACTCAGTCTCTGGATGATATCGTCGAATACACGATCGTCCGCGGCGCTAGGCACTTTCGCCGCTACCGCGATGCACACGTTACGTTCTGTCGCTTCCCTGGTGAACACCTCGATCCCGTATTCTCCATAGCTACCCTCGGAGTAGACGGTCGAGACATAGGACCAATTTGCACTTTTCACCACGTCCACCAACGCGATCGATTGGAATGTGTCCGGAGGCACCGTCCTCGCGAAATAGTCGAACCTAACGGAGAGATTAAACGTGGATTTTCTTCGTTATTTCTGGAACAATTATCATAAAATATGCACATCGATAGATATATAGTATGTCTTGGCATAAGCCTGAGGTTCGTCCCTTGAGGAAACCTTGCAGATGTAAGTCGTGTTCTTTCGGAGGATATACATATATATATATGTATACTGCGTCTTACGTATCATAACTGTAAAATTACTCTAAAATTTCGAATTCCTACACAGATGGACTACGAGTATGCAAACTCGATAAATTTATCGAAAATAGAAAAGGATCCACGCTTTACTAAAAATTATTGTTACAATGTATCTACCATAAAGTGATTCATTCGTAAGGAAAATTAATTATGCAACATAACGGTTAAATTTTCGACTAAGAAAATCTTATGGAAAGAACGAAACAATTTTGCTTGGTACGATTAGCACAATTTGCAAAAGAGAAGGTTCAAAGTTACCTGGTCTTATCGCTAAGCGCCTTAGCGGTAGAAGCAGGCGAGATCTGTGGAATGTGAAACAACCTCAGCAAATTTGCCACTTGTAACGACACGGAGCTATAGGAACCTCCGATAACGCCGAAGATCGGCCCAGCACTGGCCGTCTTCTTCACCCTGGGCACGGATTTGTCCGCACACTCGAGCACGCTGATGTCCAAATTAGACAGAGATGCTCGAACAAAATGCAGACTTTGGTTGAGCGCGTACGTGTCTCTGCCACAGGTGTCAAGGATGTGTACGCCCAGCGTGATCCCTGGAAGTATCTTCTTGTCTTTGTTGATCTGATCCACGGCAAACAGCATCGCCTCGAGTCGTTGCACGCCTCGATTGTAGACGCTTGGCCCGCAAGAGGCGCCGCCCTTCTCGTGCACCGGAAACAGTCCTCCCAGAACAATGTCGCCAGGGATCAGCACCGCTTCCCGTTCGCTATGCGCCTTCGATTGACTCAACACCGATAGCTGGTGCAGTGATAGCAGCAGAATCAACATCTGAACGAAAGGCTGGCTCATTTTAGCCGACTTGGACTTTGTCTACTTGTTGCGCGGAGCTTGCTGTTTGCTCAAAGATCGAAGCATTTTATGCCGCGTTCTCGTGACAAACTTCTTCTGAACGGCGTCGACGAATGTTTTCTGTTCGATTTACGATTAGTTGGATATTTCTTTAAGGTCGATTCCTCGATTGGGATGGTCAAGGTTTCTATAAATTCTATGTATTTATCGGTTGCTCGGAACTTAACGAGATTAGGTTCGCGTGCTACAAGCGCACTGTAGAAAAATCTTAGGTCGATGATTTTAGGCCTTCCGTGGTCACCAGGTTTCATTTGGACATCTTCTATTTACACGTTAAAGGCAGTCCTTCGACGATCCTTAGATACGGAATGATTGGTAGTGGCGAAATAGACGGATCCAAAGTTGTCTCATCACTTTCGTACGTTCCTTCGTTAATACGGTTTCGTCAAGAGTAATCCTAGATATGATTTCATCCATCGTTTCCTCGAGCATCTTCAACCTTTTGTTCCTGAGCCACCGTCCCGAAAAAGCCCGGCTCAAATCTTGGTTTATCCTCCTCGCCTTCAGCCTGAAGTTCGCGTAAACAATCTCGATATTAGTGCGTCAGGATTTGGAGGAAAACGGAGAGGATCACCGGAGTACCTACATACATAGTTTATCGATCGTCCGAAGTCATCAGCCGAATGTGTTTTATTTTCCGATCAGACGACCCGGAAAAGTGCTCCTTCGTCAATTTCGCGACACGCATCACGACTCTATTTCGACGATTCTTCGTCGTTCAAGTCGTTTTCCGCTTTCCTAGGTCATTAGGGGACACGTATAACGACGACCATATGAGAGCTTCCGGATGTAAGATACGACTTTTCTCTTGCTTTTCAAGTAAAATTATCGTTTCTTTTAACAGTAGAACTATCGATGATTATAATACTTTTAAAATTATTGTCGAAAGGATCAAAGTGAAAGCAAGTATTGTACAAGTAGATTTTTTATACAAAGTAGCAAAAAGGCAAGTCTTTATCCACCTATATCTATTTTATAAAAAAGCACAATGTAAAATTTTTGTGAAAAACTACGAATTATTAATTTTCACTGTCTTGGTAATTGTAATACGAAAATGCCTATGGACTTGACTGTTAGGCAAAAAGATTTAACGGATCCTGTGATATTAATCATGTACGTAAATTCTTAAAAAGCAGAAAGTGAAAAGAGAGCTTATATCCGGAAGTTTCGAATTCAGGTCAGGAGAAATTAATTGAAACGTTACATAGTACATGGTACCCGCATCGAGAAGAGGTGCTAGAGGGAAGGAACAAACGACCTTGGAAGACACGAATGTTACAGGTTCACATACTGATTTTTCTGTTCATTTCGAGGAGAAACCAGATGCATTCTCGAAGTTTTCGAAGGCAAGTTTCCCACGTACAATTGAACGTAGCCGAAGCGAAGTCGACGAAGGAAGACGAAGGACTTTTGCAAGGCAACTTTCGAAGAAATCTCGAGCTCCTTTATTCTCGAATCCTCTCTTAATCTTTCGGTGAATTCTGATCCCGACAGGGAGACGATAAAAGTATTAATAAGTCGATCAGAGCCAAGAAAGATAGGATCGTGTCGAACTTCTATCTCCGATGGAAAATTCCAAAACAGATTTACCAACCTTACTATCTTAAACTTTGTTCCAATCGTGTGATCGCGAAAGAACGTGTCAACGACTGACACGCTTTCCTTTTTCCTACTTTTCCCTTCCTGTTTTTTCGTCGTCTTTCTTTTTCTTCTTTTTCATCACCGCAGAACCGCCGACTTTCCATCTCCCACGCTCACTTTTCGCGTCCCGTTTCGACCGATTTAACTCGACGACTAACGCAACCAAGCCGACTTCTATTTAGGACGATTTCACTTTTACTTTTTTACCGGGAAACAGAGGGGTAGCAAGAGACTCAGCGAGCGCGTCGCTCGCAGCCATCGCAGTGGCTGCGAAAATTCTCCGAGTCGACATTGCATGACTCGGGCTCCTTAAATTTCCCCGGCTACGTACTCGTTAAGCGGACTTAATTTCACGGAACTCTAACAAGCGTGACCGTGCTCCCGGCTTTAAATTCGAAAGCCCTCCCACCACTCTTTTTTACTCCTTACTTCACTGACACAGCTGCCCGTACTTCGTCCTGTTCAAATCGCACGGTTTACCAATTACCACTTTTTCGCCAGTATTGTCTTCCTCGTGGCTCTCCATCTTGTTCTCCAAGTAAGACTTTCAGAGAAGTTTTTTTTTATTTTATTTTATTTTAAAATTTTACAATTTGTCCAGTAGGACATTTGGTAAAATATTTTATCTTAGAGTATAAAATATAGCATGTGGATAGTTACCCCCAGCAGGGTTCCATCATCCTGATTATTAGATTATATCCTTTGTGAGATCTGTTGGGAGCTTTCTTTTCAGTCTTCTATCTATGTTTGTTGTGTTGATCGTTTCCACAGCCAGTCGGTTCGGGTGTGTTGCTATTCTTTCTCTGTACCTTCCCGCGTACCCGCTAATTTCCTCCTTGATCGTTGGCATTCCCAGATTCTTCCGAATTTCCTCGTTTCTAACGTACCATGGGGCATTTACTATTGTTCTTAGGATTTTTGCTTGAATTGTTTCTATTTTGTTTATATGGCTCATTGCTGCCGTCCCCCATAGTGAGTCAGAGAAGTTTGGCTAATATTACAGTTGTTCATCGAGGAATGTTTATTTATTTGTAACTAATTTAAAGGAATGAAGATCAATCGATCTCCTAGAAATTTTGGGCCACCCATCCGGAGATTTGGATATAACTTACCGCTGGGGGTAGCCACCCACATGATAATCTAACAGCTAAAAAATTCTACCACATGTCCAAATTGGATAAATTGTGAATGGAAAGTATTAAATAAGAAAAAACCATCCTGAGATCAAGATTAAATGTATAATACTACTGCATTGTTTTCTGGTGTGTATCTAATAAGGCATTTTTTCAACTTTTCGATAATTACATAATCCAGTAGTTGGAATATCGATAACGTTTACCATGTAGAACAGTGTTAGTAACGTATTGTATATGTAACTTGTTCGTAGTTATGTAGTATCGCGGATACAATGCCTAGGTTTCTTTTTTTTTAATTTTTATTTTAAAATTTTACAATTTGTCCAGTAGGACATTTGGTAAAATATTTTATCTTATAAGATAGAAAAAATAAAAAGGCAAAGATAAATAATATAACATAGCATGTGGATGGTTACCCCTAGCGGGGTTCCATCATCTTGTTTATTAGGTTATATTCTTTGTGAGATCTTTTTTTTTTCTATTATTATTATTTTATTTTAAAATTTTACAATTTGTCCAGTAGGACATTTGGTAAAATATTTTATCTTATAAGATAGAAAAAATAAAAAGGCAAAGATAAATAATATAACATAGCATGTGGATGGTTACCCCTAGCGGGGTTCCATCGTCGTGTTTATTAGGTTATATCCTTTGTTTTTTTTTTTTATTATTTTATTTTAAAATTTTACAATTTGTCCAGTAGGACACTTGGTAAAATGTTATATCTTATAAGATAGAAAAAAATAAAAAAACAAAAATAAATACTATAATATAGCATGTGGATGGTTAC